>CAUYUJ010009323.1:0-7500 GCA_963575745.1 Prorocentrum cordatum
TTATGAAGATACGTGGAGTACGGAAAGAATGGGTACAACGCCCAACAGCATTTCTGGTTCATTTTGAGCAGGACTCGCTGTCGATGTCGCCGCGGCCTGTGTCCATTTGGGACAGAAGGCCGCCTGCCCAACAGCGGCCGCTGTTGGTTTGAGGCAACAATTGCTGTTGGGTATTGTACCCATTTTTTCCGGACCCATATCGGGCGTCCACAAAGGAGTTGAAGAAGAATTATGCTAACGGAGTTCCCCACATAAAGAGATTAACGGTTTCGTGGGACCCATTTTCTTGATGCCCTCCTCGCTTTGGCGGGGCCCCGCTGGAAGGGGGGAGGGCTACGAAACCTGGCGAAGAGTAATGCTTTCCGCGACCCTCCTCGTTCAAGCGCGGCCTCTCTGGAGGAGTGGAGGGGGGACACGAAACCATGTAAATAGTATGGTTTGCGGATACCCTCCTCGCTCAGGCGGGGCCTCCCTGGAGGGGTGGGAGGGGCACGAAACCATGTAAGTAGTATGGTTTTCGGATACCCTCTCGCTCAGGCGGGGCCTCCCTGGAGGGGTGGGAGGGGCACGAAACCATGTAAATAGTATGGTTTTCCGATACCCTCCTCGCTCAGGCGGGGCCTCCCTGGAGGGGTGGGAGGGGCACGAAACCATGTAAATAGTCTGGTATTCCGATACCCTCCTCGCTCAGGCGGGGCCTCCCTGGAGGGGTGGGAGGGGCACGAAACCATGTAAATAGTATGGTATTCCGATACCCTCCTCGCTCAGGCGGGGCCTCCCTGGAGGGGTGGGAGGGACACGAAACCATGTAAATAGTATGGTATTCCGATACCCTCCTCGCTCAGGCGGGGCCTCCCTGGAGGGGTGGGAGGGGCACGAAACCATGTAAATAGTATGGTTTGCGGATACCCTCCTCGCTCAGGCGGGGCCTCCCTGGAGGGGTGGGAGGGGCACGAAACCATGTAAATAGTATGGTTTGCGGATGCCCTCCTCGCTCAGGCGGGGCCCCCCTGGAGAGGTGGGAGGCGCACGAAACCATGTAAGTAGTATGGTTTGCGGATACCCTCCTCGCTCAGGCGGGGCCTCCCTGGAGAGGTGGGAGGGGCACGAAACCATGTAAATAGTATGGTTTGCGGATACCCTCCTCGCTCAGGCGGGGCCTCCCTGGTACGCCATGGTATGGTATGGTACGGTATGTCCACAAAGGAGTGGAAGAAGAAAAACGCCATAAACACAAATTTTTGGCGCTCCGCGCGGATTTCTTGCATCCGCGCTGGGCCCTCCCGGCGGCGCCTCCTGCGCCGCCCCCGGCGCGCTCCGCGCGCCAGGGAGGGAGGTCCAGCGCCGATCCAAGAAATCTGCGCGGAGCGCCAACAGTTTACGCGTATGGCGTTTTTCCTTTCCCGAGGAGGGCCGGGACCTCCGCGACCTGCCGCCACCCAAGGCCACCGCCCCAGAGATGGACGACCGCGTGCCGTGCCCACACTGCGGCAGGCGCTTCGGCCAGCAGCAGGCCGAGCGGCACATCCCCGAGGCTGGATCTGTGACCATCTCCACCGCCCGGGGTATCCGATATCCATGGGCCCCCGCGAGGCACCCGATATGCGCAGATGGCACCTATAGAACACCATGTCTGGCCAGGGCCATCCTTCGCCCAAGGATGGTGCATACAGTCGGGGCACTGAAGAAGGAACCGTTTCCGTTGGGGAGGGGCTCGGTGTCCCTTGATTGCTTGTCAGTGTGCTCCAGGTTTTCCTCAAGTCGGTTTACCATGGTAGATCGAAATTTAACTTGTGGGAAAAACGGGCCTCGTCCCTTAGACAGGGTTCCTTAGGTCAAAGGCCCCCACTGTGGACCCTCCTGGCCTCGGCCAGGGGGGCGCCTACACAAGTCCGGGACCCAGGACGGCCCTGGCCAGGCATGATGGTGGTGGTGTACAGGTGCCACCTGCGCAGTAGACGTGAGCGCCCTCGGGCCCGGGAGGGCCCACCTATCTATCTATCTATCTACCTATCTATATATATACAGATATATACTGTATGTCTGTCTGTATTGTAATATTATGTTATATACTATACTTATAATGTAATGTGTTGTATTTTTGGTAATGTAATGCAATGTAATGTAATGCAATGCAATGTAATGTAATGTAATGTAATGTAATGTAATGTAGTGTAATGCAATGTAATGCAATGTAATGCAATGTAATGTAATGTAATGTAATGTAATGTAATGTACTGTAATGTATACATGTATGTATGTATGTAGATAGGTAGGTCGGTGTGTATGTATGTATGTATGTATGTATGTATGTATGCATGCATGCATGCATGCATGCCTGCATGCATGCATGCATGCATGTCTTCTGTCTGTCTGTGTGTATGTATGTATGTAGATATATATCATATATATTCATGTTATGTATGTATGTATGTATGTATGTATGTATGTATTTATGTATGTATGTATGTATGCATCCGTGCATGCATGCATGCATGTATGCATGCATGCCTGCATGCATGCATGTAGTATGCCTGTATGTATGCATGCATGCATGCATGCATGCATGTATGTATGTATGTATGTATGTATGTATGTATGTATGCATGCATGCATGTATGTATGTATGTATGTATGTATGTATATGTATATATACACAGATACATATATATATATATATGCCCTGCCTCCTGGAGCCCTGGCCCTGGGGACGCCGGTCGCCTGGGCGGCGGAGAGGCAAAAAACAGACCCGGCATCGGAGCCTCCCGCAGTGCAAGAACACGAAGGCCAAGCCCAAGGGCCCGCCATCCGGAGCCGCCGTGCGGAAGCCCCCCGGGCGCGGGTGACCACCGCGGTCGGGCACGGTCGGCGTCCTCCCGCCGCCGGCAGTCCTGCCTGCCATCCTCCCTCCAGGTGCTCTCCGCAGCACGCATCGGTGCTTCGCGGGCGAAGATGATTTTTTCCCAACCCTCCTGCGTTGGGTACTCGTTTTGAATAGAGCACTGCGGTCTCCGTTCTCCTCCTCCCGCCCCCCCCCTCTCTTCCCTCCTCCTCTCCTCTCTTGCTTGCCTTCTCCTCCTCTCTTCGCTCCTCCTCTTCTCTTCTCTTGCCTTTCACGTCATCCCTGGCGGGCTGCGATCTGCGGGACTGTCACCACTTTCGAGGGCTGCTGGTGGGTCCAGCGGAGTGAGGCACCACGGGGACTCAGATTAGACCTCGCCATCCCTGGGGGGGGGTTGCGATCTGTGAAACTGTCGCCACTTTCGAGGGCTGCTGGTGGGTCCAGCGGAGTGAGGCACCACGGGGACTCAGATTAGACCTCGCCATCTCTGGGGGGGGGCTGCGATCTGTGAAACTGTCACCACTTTCGAGTGCTGCTGGTGGGTCCAGCGGAGTGAGGCACCACGGGGACTCAGATTAGACCTCGCCATCTCTGGGGGGCTGCGATCTGTGAAACTGTCGCCACTTTCGAGGGCTGCTGGTGGGTCCAGCGGAGTGAGGCACCACGGGGACTCATATTAGACCTCGCCATCTCTGGGGTGCTGCGATCTGTGAAACGGTCGCCACTTTCGAGGGTTGCT
Source organism: Prorocentrum cordatum (assembly GCA_963575745.1). Lineage (NCBI taxonomy): Eukaryota > Dinophyceae > Prorocentrales > Prorocentraceae > Prorocentrum > Prorocentrum cordatum. The sequence goes on from CAUYUJ010009323.1 coordinate 3,582, forward strand.
GGTGGGTCCAGCGGAGTGAGGCACCACGGGGGCTCATATTAGACCTCGCCATCCCTGTGTGAAACTGTCGCCACTTTCGAGGCTGCTGGTGGGTCCAGCGGAGTGAGGCACCACGGGGACTCAGATTAGACCTCGCCACCCCTGGGCGGCTGCGATCTGTGAAACTGTCGCCACTTTCGAGGGCTGCTGGTGGGTGGCCAGCGGAGTGAGGCACCACGGGGACTCAGATTCTGACCACGAGCAATGCTCGCGTGCCCTTGCTCTGCGGTTCGTGCCACGTGGCGCTGCGACTCGAGCTGGCGGTCGTCCTTCGGACCCGCAGAAACATCTGCTGAGCTCGATGAGCTAGGGGAACTACAGGAAAGAAGTGCAGGAAACGGAGGCCGGTCATGCACTCGCCGATACCTCGTTGCTCTGTCATCGTCTTTGCTGTTGCATGATCCTTATCTGGCCTGCCGGCGCCGCGGCTCGAGCTGGCGGTCGCCCTTCGGGCCCGCGGGAACATCTTCTGAGACAAGTGGACGCCGCCGCCTTACTTGCAGGCAGCGCATTGCATTCGCGGACAGCAGCATGGCAGACCGCAGTGAGATCCTCAGTCGCGTGGTGTTGCCAAGCCTGGTGGAGACGCGCGTGATCGACCTGAAGTCCCAATCGCGCGTGCACTGTACCTGCGTGGCGTTCAGGCACGCGCGTGATGCTGCTCGCTCCGCGTTCAACCAGTACGTCGCCAGTGCAACTTTGGACGATGGACAACCGATTGATGATACGCGACCCCGGCCTTGAGTTTCTCTCCCGCGGGCCGCCCGCAGACCTGGCGGCGCGCCTGCGAGCGTTCAGCTCCCGCGCTGAAATGCGCGGGAAGGAGGCGGAGAAGCTAGCGGGCGAGCTACGCCTCGCTCGTTCCTTGCACTCTAAACAAGTTTTATCATGTGGAACTCTGCGACGACATGGCGCAGGCAGCGCTGCGGGTTTAGCTCGCACTTGAAAAACGCGGCAGTCTTCTGTCTCCTCCCGCCACTTTCATCGTCGTCCTATTCCCCGCCTCACCTTCTCCATGCATGCTGCTGCTTCCGCGATGGCCTTTCGCCCCCCCCGCCCTCCATTCCATCCCTCTCCTACCCCTCGTTCCCGTACCCGTTCTTCTTCGATCCTGGGGCCTCAAGCCTCGTTCTTTCGATCGTCGTCCTGTGAATCGTGCAACGCATGCGCATCCCATGTAGCTTGCACAGCAAATCGCCGCGTCTACACTGTCGTTGTTCCTGCTAATGTTGGCATACTCCTCTTGCCATGTGATGCACGTGGGTTGGGTACGTCGCAGGGTAATTTTTGGCTCGCCGTCGGGGCGGCCCGTCCCAGGGCGGCTGGGTAGGTCTGTACCCCTGCGGTGGCACATCAGGGCAGGAACTTTCCAGCCGCCTTGGGACAGGCGCTCCCCCGTGACGGCAAAGCGTCGCCGTCGCCTGGTCAGGCCCACCCTGGACCCCAGGATGGTGCGCAGGAGGCCTTCCTGGCAGGAGGGCGCCCGCACACCAGGCGAGTGCCCCCGGGGCGGCCCCGGCCAGGCACGGTGGTCGTGGCGCACAGGCGCCCGCTGCGTGCCCAGAGCTCCGATGTCCCGCTCTTCTCTGCGCGGGGTTCCCAGAAGCCCCGACCCGCTCTCCCCAGGGTCAGTTCTTCATCCCGAGCCGCTTCCGGACGGCCTTGGGGCCCGAGGACGGACCCCAGGAGGGTCGAAGCGGCGAGAGCCCTCCGCCTTGCTGCTTTGAAGGCGCCGGACGTCAGGGTGAGTACGCCCCTCCCTGGAAGAGAGCGGTGCGGCGGTGCGGCGAACGCCGTGCGTGCCGCCCTTCCGAAGGGGGAGGAGGAGGAGGAGGAGGAGGAAGAGGAGGCTGAGGAGGAGGAGGAGGAGGAGGAGGAGGAGGAGGAGGAGGAGGAGGAGAATGATGAGGAGGAAGAATATGAAGAATAAGAAGAGAAGGAGGACGAGGAGGAGGAGGGGACGGAGGAGGAGGAAAAGGAGGAAGAGGAGGAGGAGTAAACCCAATAATCACAAACGATGTTAGAATTAACCCTCCCTCCAAGCTCCCTTTTTCATAGGCCCCTACAACGGTTCATTTCCATTGAGGGAACTGCCCCGTTGGAAGACACCTGTCTGAAGTCCCTGAAGCATGCCACACCATGGTTCTCGGGGTTTCAGCGCTACGGACCAACCTGCTGCGTCTTGACGATCTGGAATCGTGCCTGAATGCCATTCGTGGGACTTCAACGCAGCGAATCAGCATAACTGTTGCACCTGAATCTTTTCAAAACACCATTCCTGGCACGTTGATCATGGGAATCCGTGAAGCTCTTGAAAATGCTTCAAACGAGTGTGCGCCGCGCTAAAGCGACAGCCACATTTTGAAAAAGGGAGCGCCCTCAACCCGTGAAGCTCTTGCAAATATTTAAAGCGGATGTGCGCCGCGTTAAGACGAGAGCCACATTATAAAAAACCACCCGCCCTCAATCCGTGAAGCTCTTGCAGTCTGCAGTCTTTTAAAGAGCATGTGCGCCACTCTAAAGCGAGAGCCACATTTTGAAAACCACCCGCCCTCAATCCGTGAAGCTCCTGCACATGTTTAAGACGAGTGTGCGTGGCGCCAGGGCGAGAGCCACGTGTTGAAGACCACCCGCCCTCCATCTTTGAAACGGCTTCCACTTTTTACGCCTCAGGGTCATCCGTGGTGAGGTTGTCTCAGGCGAAACGCCGGGCCCGACGTAAAAGCTGGCCTCGGGGTGCGACAGAGAAAAGTTACTTATAAGGAAACGGAAAGGAGGAGGAGGAGGACGATCAAGACGAATACTAATAATAATAATAATAACAATTCGCATAATCATAATAACAAGAATAACAAGACGAACTTTCTGAATAAGACGAATCCTAAGACGACCAATACTAATACTACGAAGGATCTAATCCATATCCGGAATAATAAGAAGACGAACAGTAGTACGAGCCATATTATTACTAGTAATGACACTACACGCATAATCATACTAATCTGAATAACTGTAATGGGAATACCAATCCTAAGATGATCATCGATAACTCTAATGCTAGCACTAATTATGATAACATGACGAACCATAATCATGATACCAATAAGACAACGAATAATCAGAGGAGGAGGAGGAGGATTCTGATGATGACGATGCTGATGATGATGATGATGATGATGATGATGATGTTGATGATGATGATGCTGATGATGATGATGACGATGATGCTGATGCTGATGATGATGATGCTGATGATGATGATGTGATGATGATGATGATGATGATTTGATGATGATGATGGATGATGATGATGATGATGAGGATGCTGATGATGATGATGATGATGATGATGTGATGATGATGATTCTGCTGCTGCGCTGATTGATGATGATTGATGATGATGATGATGATGAGATGATGCAAATGATGATGATGATGATTTAATGATGATGAGCATGAATGATGATGGCGTGATGATGATATGATGATAGATGATGATGCTTATGATTTATAGATGATGATTATGATGATGATGATAGATGATGATGCTGATGATATGATGTGTGATGATGATGATGATGATGATGATTGATGATGATGAATGATGAGGAATGATGATGATGATGTGATGATGATGATGATGATGATGATGATGATGATGATGATGAATGAATGATGATGATGATGATGATGATTGAATGACTGATGATGATTATTAATGATGATGATGGAGGCTGAGGTTGGATGATGATGATGATGATGCTGATGATGATTGATGATGATCAGGGCGAGGAGGGAGGGTGAGAGGAGGAGGAGGTGCGAGGGATGAGGATGAAGAGGGGAGGAGGATGATGCAGGATTAGGAGGATGGCGGGAGGGG
>CAUYUJ010009323.1:10000-34942 GCA_963575745.1 Prorocentrum cordatum
AACCACATTTTGAAAACTACCCGCCCTCAATCTGTGAAGCTCTTACTAATTTGTAAGACGAATGTGCGCCGCGCTAAGGCGATAGCCACATTTTGAAAACGACCCGCCCTCAATCCGTGAAACTCTTGCAACATTTTAGAGCGAATGTGCCCGGCGCTAAGGCGATAGCCACATTTTGAAGACCACCCGCCCTCAATCCGTGAAACTTTTGCACATTTTTAAAACGAATGTGCGCCGCGCTAAGGCGAGAGCAACATTTTCAAAACGACCCGCCCTCCATATATGAAACTGCTGTCAACGTTTAGGCTTCAGAGTCAGAATTGGTGAGGAAATCTCAGGCGAAACGCCTGGCCCGCCCTAAGAACTGGCCTCGGGGTGCGACAGGGAGAAGTTATTCATATGGAAAAGGAATGGAGGAGGAGGCGGAGGAGGAGGAGGAGGAGGAGGAGGAGGAGGAGGAGGAGGGAGAGATGGAGGGAGAAGGGGAGGAGGATGTATGGATTGATGAATCAGTGGAGGGAGGGAGGGAAGAAGGGTTGGGGCATCGCTCTTGCTCAACGCCCACCCCCCTGGACCTCCTGTTGCTGTCGGCCCTTGCGACCCTAGCCGCGCCTCGGCTCTCCCCGCAGAGGGCGCCGGGCCCGGAGCCCCGCCCCCCTGGCGGGCCAGGAAGCCGAGTGGTGGAGTGTTCCTTCTCCCTCTTCCTCCTCCTCCTCCTCCTCCTCCCCTCCTCCTATCCTCCTCCCTCCCTCCCTTCCTCCTCCTCCTCCTCCTCCTCCTCCTCCCTCCTCCCTCCTTTTCGTCTTCCTTTCTCTCTCCTCTTCCTCCGCCTCTTCCTCCCTCCTCTTCCTCCCTCCTCCTCGCTCCTCGCTCCTCGCTCCTCCTCCTCCTCCTCTTCCTCCTCCATTCCTCTTCCTTATAAGAAACTCCTCCCTGTCGCACCCCGAGGCTGGTCGAAAGGGCCGGTAGGGCGTTTCGGCTGAGAATCCCTCACCGTTTATTTGCAAGAATTTCGCGGATTGAGGGCGGGTTGTTTTCAGATTTTGGCTCAAGCCTTGTCGCCGCGCGCATGAGCGAAACAATATGAAGAGTTTCGCGGGTTGAGTTCGTGTCGTTTTCAAAATGTGGCTATCGGTTTCGCGTTGCGTGCATGTGTTGTAAACAATGGCGAGGGTTTCACGTATTGAGTGCGAGCCGTTTTCAATACGTGGCTCTCGCCTTAGCGCCGCGCACATTTTGTAAGCAGTGCCAGAGTTTCGCGGATTCAGGGTGGGTGATTTTCAAAATGTGGTTCTCGCCTTAGCGCCGCGCACATTCAGACACAAATTTCGCAAGAGCTTCACGGACTGGGGCCGGTGCTTTTTCAAAATGCGGTTCTCGCTTTAGCGCCCCGCGCATTCGTCTTAAACATTTGCAATCGGTTCACGGATTCCCATGGGTAACGTACCAGCAATGGTGTTTTGGAAGGCCTCAGGATTTGGCGTAACAGTTATTTTTAATGATCGCTGTCGAAGTCCCAGGAATGGTGTTCTGGCACGGTTTAGGATCGTCAAGACGCAACAGTCAGGTTGATCCGGGAGTCCCGAGAATGGGGTTTTGGCACGTATCATGGTCTTCAAGCGGTAGTTTCCCACTGCAGCAATTCCCTAAGTCAGCCTTTGTAGGGGCTTTGAAGAGGGAGCTTGATGGAGGGTTTATTCCAACATCGTTGATGAGTCTTGGTTTCACAGTAGTCCTCCTCCTCCTCATCCTCCTCCTCGTCCTTCTCCGCCTCCTCCTCCTCCTCCTCCTCCTCCTCCTCCTCCTCCTCTCCCTCTCTATCGGCCATGGTGGTGTCGTGCGTGCAGACGCGCGATTCGCCCCCCCCCCCCCCCCCCCCCCCCCCCCCCCCCCCCCCCCCCCCCCCCTGGGCTGGTCGGCCTTGCGAGGGGTGACCAAACTATGGAGCCAGGCGGCTGGTCGGCCTTGCGAGGGGTGACCAAACTATGGAGCCAGGCGGCCCCGGGGGGACACCTCCCAATAGGGCTGCCGGCTGGTGGGAGATTCCGCAAAATAAGGCAGGTCAGCGCAGCGGGCAAGAAGGAGAGGGAAAGAGGAGGACATGCAAAACCTCGAGATGAGGGAGGGAATAGGGGAACGAACAATGACATAAGCAGAAAGACTCGGAGGTCCGCGCGGATTTCTCGGATCGGCGCTGGAGCCCGCTGGCGGCCCCTCCGGCGCCGCCCCTGGCGCGCTCCGCGCGCCAAGGAGGTGGGTCCAACGCCGATCCGACGAATCCGCGCGGACCTCCGAGTTTTTATTTTTATGTCATATTTCGTTCCCCCAGGGAGGTGGTGGGGCTGACGGCGTGCGGCGGCAGTGTGGCTGGAGGTAGTGCTGTTGCGTGGCCACACTCGCCAAGGTGGAAGGCTCCAAGGCCTCCTCGCCCTGCCCATGCGAGCCCCAACTAGGCGTCCAGAAGGCCCACGACGGGGACCCACACCTGCAAACAGGCGTAGGTTTCCCGACAAAAGGGCTGGCGGCCGCCCATGGGGGTTCCACCAGGCGTGGGGGAGGTTTGCGCCTTCCGTGGCGGGGGCCCCTGTTGCGGAGGTGGTGTGGCTCAGGTGTCTCCCCATCCATCATTCCAATCCGATAGCCCCCCCCCAACATAATAGCCGTCGCGAAAGTTGGTAGGCAGCGCGAGCCTGAGCAAGAGGGTGGAGCAAAGGCACTGCGTCTAGCTGTATGCGTGAGCGTGGGACATAGAGTGAGGGTGCAGCAAGAACCGCGAAGACGCGAAAGGCAGGGAGTGGGACTGACAGCGTGCGGCGGCTGTGTGGCTGGGGTGGATCCACAGGGCTTTGCGGCGGCGTGGCCACACCTGCCATGGTGGGAGGCGGAAAGGCCCCCCCCCCTGCCACCAGTCCCACGACGGGGGCCCTCCATTGCAAGCAGGCGCAGGGCTCCCCTGGGCGCGGGGGAGGTCTGCGCCCTCCGTGGCGGCGTCCTCGGAGCGAGGGCGGCGTAGTGCATGCAGTCTCCCCGCTCCCAGGTCCCGCCCCCCCCCAGTGCCACTCCATCTGGCGGTTGCTGCACTTGCAGTGCCAGGGGCAGAACGGGGTGGCACGGGAGGGGAGAGAGCCAGCTGCTGGCCGCACTTTGGTTGCTGCCGCCCGCGGCGGCCCCTTGGCCTGCGCCATGGCTGCCGACGGTAGTGTCGGGAAGAGGTTGGGCGGCGTCGCGCTGCTCGTTTGCTGCAGGCGCCCTGGCGGCGCCAAGCCGGCCTGTCGTGATGCCTGAGTGAGCCGACGTGGGCTGCACCGGGGCTGTTGCCCGTGGCGGCCATGGCCCAAACCGCTGCTGCCGACGGCCATGTGCTAACGGTGGAAGTGGCTGACGTGAGGAATAAACTGGGAGTGCGATGCACGTGGGCGGTAGCGATGGGGATGGCTGCGAGGGGCTCTAGAGCTGTGTAATGCTGGGTCTGACGCGGCCTTCGTCAGGTCAGTCGGCAGATTGTAGCCTCCCGTGCCCGACCCAAGTAACCCAGCCCCCGCCCCGCGCCTCAAGGATGGGGAGGTGGAAGTTAGAAGGAAACAGGGGGGAAGCGAGGCTGCGAGCGGAGGTGAGCCAGGAGGTAGTGAGGGCTGGGTGAGGACCGTCTCGGGATGAGCACTCGCAGGCTCGCTGCCCTGGGAGTGGCTGCAGGGCGCGAATCGTGCCGACAGGCCGTGGCTCCGCCGTGGGCAAGAGGGGGGAAGGTGGCGGTGACAGGAGAGGTCGGTGCAAGCAGGCTTGCGCGCGGGGCAGAGCGTGTAAGTTTGTGGCGGACGATCAATCGAGAGGAAGCATGCTGCCAAAACATTTCCGGATGTCTAAAACATGTCCCAAATATGTTTTCAGTGTGTAAAAACATGTTTGAAACATTTTTTTGAACATGTTCTACGTATTTTGAGCACATGTTTAATTCAATGACAGGACTGTTAGGGTGCCCATTGTCGTGGCATCCGCACGGGTAACTGGGCGGCCGCGCGGGGCCGTCGGGGGGCTCGGCCGCGCCCCCGGTGCCCCTCGCCGGGCTGGCCGGCCAGCAGCCGTGCCTCGCCGTGCCCCCGTCGTTGTCCGATCCCGTCCCTCCGCCACGGGAGAGGGCAGGTGCAGGTCGAGGGGGCGAGCGGTGTGGCAGGCGGAGGTCAGCAGGGCGTCCCCGCCCACCAGAAGCACCCCGACCCCACGCGAAGGCCCAGACTGGCCCTCCTCGTCCAGTGGGGGGGGGGTGCCGGGCAACGTCGAACAAAGCACGCGTGGAACCCGCACCCCCCCCCACCCGAAATTGGGGCCTTCGGGTTGGGTGGGGGTGGTCCGGTGGGTACTCAAGGAGGGAGCGACGGTCGGTGAGCCCTCTCAGAGCCCGCGGAGCGGGGGCTCCTCGCGATGCCACCTCCGAGGCCGCGGCCCGCAGCTGGTGGTTGAGGCCCTCACCAAGGAGGCGCACGAGGGAGCGCAATCCACTGGTCGGAAGCATGGCGGTGCACACGGCGAGTCGCACAGCGGTCAGTAGCCGAGCGAGAAAGCCACGGTGGACTCTGGAGCCCTGTACCACCGTGGAACCTCTGCATCGCAGACTGCTGCCGATGCAGCCGCCATGGGTGCAAGCGCATGTTGTGGATGCCGCGCTGTGCTCGTAGGCTGCAGTGTGCCATCGCCAGGAAGTGTAGTGTTACATATATGTAGAGAGATAGAGAGAGAGAGAGAGAGAAAAAAGCTTTCGAGCTGGTTCTGCTGCTGTGGCAGAGTGTGTGCGGCAGTTCGGTGACAGAGTAGGTCCGAGGTTCGGAAGTGGGACAGGATTTTTTTGTGTTTCTTAGAGATCAGTGGTCTGCCGTCGTTTGAGCTCAATCGGTGACCGGTTGGAGTGACGCACTGACGGGCCTCCGTTCGGCAGGTCCCGTTATGGCACGAGGGTGGTGTTCGCCTCATATGCCGGCTGTGAGAAGTCAGGTGGGGTTGTTTGTCTCCTAGGAGCGATTGGATGGATCGGACAGGGCCGCTAGGTGGAGCTGGCTGCCGTCGTTGGAGTGGCTTTCTTAGTTTTGGCGTAGTTCATGTCGTCGTAGCCCTCGGAGTACTCGTCCTCGTTTCGGTCCGCAGCGGCTTGCAAGTCGGAGCGAATGATGGGGTACCTGGCGTCGTCGATGGTGTCTTCGATGTTGGGTTTGCTGCTGTCGGTGGTCATGATGCGAATAGCAGGTATACGGTTTGGAATGCCCTCCGGAGGTGAGGTCGTATTGTGTATTTTGCCTCCATCGGCTTGCGGAGACTTTGGGTCCAGGGTCAGCAGGAGTCCTCTGGCGAGTTGGTCGTTCGCGACCGGTAGTGGTTTGGCTGTTGCTAGGGATGCTTCCTGTTTCCTGCTCGTTGCTGCCTGCTGTGGCAGATGGTGTGGTCTTGTCGTCCCCTTCCTCGTGCTGCCCGTCGAGTGGGTCTTCGGTGCTGTCGCCGTCGGGCCGCTTCCGTGCGCCCAATGATTGGTGTGGTTTGTCGTTCTCGCTACTGGCAATGTCGTTCGTCTACTCGATCAAGCAGGTGGCGATGTCCCTTTGGTACGCATGCCGACGTGTCAAAGAGTGCCGGCGTGCCTGTGGGGTTGTTGCGTATCTTCAGCTTGATGTAGGTGAATTTGTCCTCGCGCTGCGTGCGGGCCTGTTATGGAGCAGGTAGGTCTTGTCGGTCATCAGCCAGTGGGTGTGATGTAGTAGTCGAAAACTGTTGGATGAGGAAGCGCGACGGTATCTTTTGCTGGTCGGCCAGAACAAACTTATGCGCGGGTGGGGTCTGGCCCGTGTAGTCCTCGAGGGAATCGTGCACATACACCGTGGTTTGGTCGTACTCGGCTCGGAAGGTTGCGGTAGGCGTTCCAGTCATAGATCGCCTCCAGGTCGTTCATTTTCGTGATGGCCTTTTTGATCATTCTTAAGAAGGTGATCTCGAATTGTGGCGTGGTGCAATCATAGTGTATGTTGCTGATCGTGTTAGTTAGGCGGCCGATAGCGTCGTTAGCTAGTTCAGAGGTCGTTGTCCCTGATCTGATGCCGATATGCGGCTTTTCGATCCGGGTAGATGCCCTTCCGTAGACAGTGGGCATGCATTTGGTGGTAGCTGGCAGGCGGTGGTTTGTATGGCACCTCTGCTGCCATTCTTGTTGGGGTCGTGGTCCTCCTCCTCCTCCTCCTCCTCCTCCTCCTCCTCCTCCTCCAGCCGCCGCCACGGCTGAAGGGCGCGGGACACGCGGCCCTCCCACCCTGTTCATCGCCCGCCAGGGGAGCAGCGCGCGATGCCCACTCGCCCGCGGGGCCCAAGAGGCCCATGATGGCGGCTCTCCTCTTGCTCGCGGCCGTCGGCTTCTCGCCGCGGGCGGCCGCCCGCACGTCGACAGGCGCTTGCCGCGCCCTTGGACGCACTCAGGAACGAGAGCCGCAACCTGCTCAGCACACCAGGCTCTACGAGTACATCCCTCTCTACCTGACGGGCAGCACCCGCACGCAGGATATCACCCGCGAACACTACATGGGCGAGGTCCTCTTCCCTGGGATGAGCCGCCGCCCGACACTGGACGGCCGCCACAGCCTCTTTCAGCACGACTACCACTGGGAGCTCTCCTTCGGCTGGACCAACAAGAGCTTCGGGGGGAGCATCTTCCTACATCAGCGGTTTCTGCAGGCACACCTACGTCTGATCTACCCTCCGCCCGCGGCGCTATCGGGCCGCTGCGGCGCGACAGTGCCGCTCCTCGGACGTGCTCCTCGTGGTTCGGCACCTTTCCGTGCCATCCGAGTCCTACTCATACCGCCAGGTGACCCAGGCTATGACCTCGTGGGCACGCACCATGATGGAGTCTGTGGGCAGTCGTCGCACGCCCTTCCGCGGGGCGGACCTTAGCTCGGCGACTCCGTGGACGAGACGTTTCTCGACTCCTCGTCCCTGCTCGTGCCCGACTTGTGGAGCGAGGTCGGCAGCGCCGTGGGCACCTTCCTGGAGCTGGAGGGCCTCTCTGGACGTCTTTGGCAATGGTTCCTCTCGGACCACGACACCTTCTTTGGCAGCGGGGACACCTTCATAGGGACGCACGGACGATCACGCAGGATCGACTTCTTCTACGCCCCGTCCGCCCTGGAGTCCCACACGCGCCAGTGCAAGGCCCCCATGGGAGCAGGACGCCGCCTCAACATATTGTACGATCGAGACCACCGCTCTGTCTACGCGGGCGACATCTTCGAGGCCCACGCGCTGCGCACCTGGGACTACGACACGATCATGCTTCGTCTGGAGGGCGCCCTGAAGTCGCGCGACCTGCAGCAGGCGGTCACGCTCCTCCTCAAGATGGCGTGCCTGCGCGCCCAGTTGCTCAGGGACCTAGCGGACTCGGAATGGATCAGCATCTTGACCACGCCCACGGCTACCTCGATCGTCGCAGCTCGGGAAGCGGGCAAGATGTACGCAGAGGCGGCGCAGTTCCCCGAGGCGAAGCCCCAACTCACCACATTTGTACCTCGCTCACGCCGAGTTCAAGTACCCGTCGGCCTTCGTGGTGCAGGAGGCCCCGCAGGGGCACGGGCTCCCGCGCACCTTCCACCAGCAGTTCGTTTGCATGGAGACGGGCTCGGAGTTTTTTTCCACCTCAGGCTGCGCACGCGCCGCAGCGACCAGTACGCCAGGATGCAGTTCGCTAGCGCGGACCAGATCACACTGAAGAGCGTCAACCCAGACGGCCCTCGGGAGACTTGTCTCGACGTTCTGGGCGGCCGCCAGAAGATGGGGACGGGCCACCTGGAATCGATGGCCCAGAAACTGCCAGACAAGAACCGCCCTATCCACTACGGCCAGAAGGGCTGACACGGGGGGCGGATCCTACGGAAAGAGATGGGCGACCAGCACACTACGTGACGACGTGAGTCCAGCAGCTTCGCTGTAGCACCAGGCCCCTCTAGTCGCTCTCGCCGCCCCTGGTCTCTAGGGCGCGCCGTCGGCCCTCTTCTTCGGCCTGGTTTCTTTTTTTCCTTCTCGGGGCCTCTGGGGTGTCCAGGGGGCCTGCTCGGTGCTCTCCGCGCCGTCGAGCTCGGCCCCCAGGGGCCAGAGGGGTATCACCCCCCGCCCGCGGGCGTTTTACTGTTTTCCTGTCCTGCTCGGCTCGGATCAATGGTGATCACAGCTGCACGGCGCGCCCACACGCCTGACCTCGTTCGGCCCGAGGAGATCGCACGACTGTTCAGAGGTGTCCCCGAGCGATCTCTCGTTTCGTGAGCTCGAGGGGTGGGTGTCTTCAGACTCACAGCGCAATGCCGGGTCCATCCATCCATCCCTCCTCCTCCTCCTCCTCCTCTTCTCTTCCTTCTCCTCCTCCTGCCTCCTCTTCCTCCTCCTCCTCCTCCTCCTCCTCCTCCTCCTCCTCCCTCCTCCTCATCCTTCCTCCTCCCTTCTCCATCCATCCTCTCTCCCTCCCTCCTCCCTCATCCTCCTCCTCCTCCTTCCTCCTCGTCCTCATCCCTGTTCCTCCTCCTCCTCCTCCTCCTCCTTCTCCCTCCTCCTCCTCCTCCTCCTCCTCCTCATCCTCCCTTCTCCCTCTCTTTCTTCCTCCATCTCCATCTTCTCCTCCTCCTCCTCCTCCTCCTCCTCTTCCATCGGTGCGATCGAACGGGATCCAGACACAAATGATCGCGAATATGGATATTAGGTCCTGCCCACTTTGAACTGGGCTCTTTGTCGACGTCGCTGCGGTCATTGCCCATTTGAGACAGGGGGCCGCCTGCCCAACAGCGGCCGCTTATATCATGCCCATTTTGTCCGTACACATTTCGGGCGTCCAAAACTTACACCTCCTCCTCCTCCTCCTCCTCCTCCTCCACAGCCGCTCGATCTGAATTCTACTCTCCTCTCTCCCCAGACTCGGTTCGAGCGGGGCGGCTTCTCTCGCGGATCTAATCTCAGGGTGCATGATTTCCAAATGTGGTCGTTGATGCGTTTTTTTTTTTGTCGATCGGAAGGGATCGGTGTTTGAAACTCGGTCCATCATGGGGCGGCAATGTTTGGGGCCTCGTGGGTCGTCTTGGGGGCTTCTTGGGCCGTCCTGAGCTGACGGACGCTCGAACGTGTGACGATGCGACATTGTTCGATTAACCGATGGGGAATCAATTCTTTTGGGCTTTTCGGTCCCTACTGGGGGTCCTCTTGCGCTCCCAGGGGTTTCGCTTAAGGGGGCATCCTGGGCTGTCCTGAGGCCATGGGGGGCCGCCTTGGGGTTATTTTGGGCCGATCTAGAGGCATCTTGGGCCACCGTGGTTGCTTTGGGTGCCTGCTTCGGCCGAATTGGAAGCTCGGGGCGCGGACGCACCCGTTTTTTACGAGGCATCGTGGCCTCGGGAGCACGGGCCCATGGTTATTTTGTATGAGGGGTCGTGCCCACGGGGGCAGGGGCAACGCGCGCAGGTGAGAGCTGCCAGGGGGGGTCCCGGAGGAGAACGCAGAAGCCCAAACCCGACGGCACTCGGCATTGCAGCACGTCGCAGCGTGCCAGGAGGCAGGGTGGCGATTCTGCCCTGGAGCACCCCGCACTTGCGGAGAAGAGTGAGGGGCCGGCGAAGGGTGGGTCGCGGGCGGGTCGCGGGCGGGTCGCGGGTGGGCCGCGGGGTGGGTCGCGGGTGGGTGGCGGGTGGGTGGCGGATGGGTCGCGGGTGGGTCGCGGGTGACTCGCGGGGTGGTCGCGGGGTTGTCGCGGGTGGGTCGCGGGGGGGTTGCTGGTGGGTCGCGGGGGTGGTCGCGGGCTGGGTTGCGGGGTTTCGCGGGCGGGTCGCTGGTGGGTCGCGGGCCAGGTCGCGAGTGGGACGACGACAGCAACAAACAACAATAACAACAATGATATCAACACCAGCATAACAATCCGCACCGCAGAACCCCACTGCAGCCACGCACCCAGGGACAGTGAACGACCGTTCGGCCCCCTCAAACTCATATATATATATATATATATATACACACATACATGTGTATATATATGGACGTATGTATAGATTTGTGTATACAGGTAGAGCATAAGTATAAACACACATAAATCTACACACATGCATGTCTCGTGCAAGCTGTGTGCGCGTCTTGCCTCGCGAGCCAGCGAACAAAGTGGCCACGCGAGAGCCTGGGGAGTCCAGCCGGAGCGCAAGATGGCCACGAGGCGACCACAGGCCGAAAGCTTAGGGACCGCGCAGAATCAGCTGAGAGCCAAGCGTGAACCTCTCAGTGCAGACTCTGTGTCTGGAGGCCTCCCACCCCAGGAGAAAGGGCGGAGGGCGAACACACATGTCCGTATCCGCGACTCTGCGTGTCGGGCCCCTGGGCCGCGACCCCGAAGACACGGGCCGTTTGTTCGCGGATGCCCCGCGCGGAACGTGTCGCTGCGACCGCGTATCCGCGTGGTCGCGCCCCGGAATCCAGACCGCGAGGACATGGGTATGGATATTCGGCGGCGAGTGAGAAGGGGCGGACCTTCTCAGAAGGCTCGAAGTCCCCGGGTCTTCGGACAAATTTTCTAAGCCTTCCCCGAAGACAAACCAGACTTCTCAGAAGGCGCGAGGGCTTCTGAGAAGTCCCGCCGCCTTCTGAGAAGGCCTTCTATTTCTCACTTCCCCCCTCGCTCGCCGCCGGGATACGTTCGCGACTCGCGAGGAGTGGCGGGGTGGGGGTGCACTCGCCAGCGCAGGGTTTCCTGGCTCCGCCCTCGGTGGTCGACCCCTGCGATCGGCGCCTGGGCGGAAAAGAGGGCGCGGGGCTCCGTCGCGCGCTCGCGCCTGCGACGGAAGGGTGGGAGGAGGCGGCGGTGGAGAGTGAAGATTTGGCGGCGGAGGAGGAGGAGGGTCGCGGAGGAGGGTCGAGGTGGAGGAGGAGGAGGAGGAGGGTAGAGGACGAGGAGGAGGAGGAGGAGGAGGAGGAGGAGGAGGAGGAGGAGGAGGAGGAGGAGGAGGAGGAAGGCGAGGAGGACGAGTTGGAGGGCGATGTGGGCGTGACTCGTTGCGGCGGCGTCCTTCTGCCGCCTGCTCGGTCATCCTCGCCCACCTCCTCCCTTCGCTACTCCTCCTCGCTTCCGTGCCTCTCCTCCATTCGCCCCCGCGCCGCGGGGGCCAGCACGTTCGGCCAGGGGACGCCCTCGCGAGCACGCCGCGGCCGCCGGATGCGCCCTCGGCACCTTCGCCGCCCTCGCCGCCGCCCCCTCTTCCTGCTCTCTCTCCTCTCCTCGCCGAACCTCTCTCTCCCCTCTCGTGTCCTCCTGTCCTTATTCCTTACTGGTATCTGCTCCCACGCTGCTCCCTTGCCGGCTGATGGCCGTCACATCCGGGCCGTCCCATCTGGCATGCGTAAAGACATGAGCCCGGCGCGATCCCAATCAGGGGAAGGCTTCCTGTTGCATGGGCGCAGTGCTTGGCATTGCTTGGCATTGCTTGGCATTGCGTGGCATTGCTTGGCATTGCTTGGCATTGCTTTAAGGATACGAGGAACCGGGGGCGGGAACCCGGGGAACCCGAGGAACCTCCGAGGAACGGGCAACGTAACAATAGGAGGCACCGGGGGCGGCGAACCCGAGGAACCCAGGGAACCTCCGAGGAACGGGCAACGTAACAATAGGAGGCACCGGGGGCGGCGAACCCGAGGAACCCGGGGAACCTCCGAGGAACAGCCAACGTATCAATGGGAGGCACCGGGGGCAGGGAACCCGAGGAACCTGGGGAACCCGAGGAGCCTCTGGGAAAAGGGCAAAGTAACAATAGGAGGCACCGGGGTCGGAGAACCCGAGGTACCGAGGAGCCTTTGAGGAACGGGCAAAGTAACATTCCGAGGCGCCAACCTTCAACCAAGTGAGCCCCCGTTAGGCAAGCCGACTTGGGGAACGTCGACGACTGTTCGTCCCAACATGCACATCCTGTCGTCAATCGTCCATGTTGCAAAATGCGTGGCAGGGATGGGGCGGGGCGGACACCCCGCGCGAAAGGCCGAAATGTCGCTTTCGCCCCGGCGCCGCGTTCATTCTTCCATCGGGACCCTTGAGACGGGGGGTAATGCAAACGGGGGTCAGTCAGGGCACCAGATCCTGCAGGATCCTGCGAAGACCCCCTCTGGCTGACCCGAGTTAGCGAGCCGCTCGTGGCCGCGAGGCGGCCGCGCATATGGGCTGACCCGGGTTTGCGAAGCCCTGCGGTGCAGTTTTTTTCTCTTGCACTGCAGGTTTTGGTTTCCTGCTGACCCGGGTCTGGATTGACCCGGGTCAGAAGTCACCACCCACCAAACCACCCCAACCCAACCCGAAGGCCCAAATTTATCCTCGATTTCCAGTGGGGGGGGTCGGGGAACGTTGAAAAAACACATGGTATCCGTACCCCCCCCAACCCGAAATTCGGGTCAAATTCGGGTCTTCGGGTTGGGTTGGGGTGGTCTGGTAGGTAGTCAAGAAGATCCCCGATTCCAGGGAGTTGAGCTTCCGCTGGGGCGCGGTGCACACTTGTCGCACGTCACTTTGTCGACGCGCGAGCGGGCGGAAGAGCGCAGCTCTCGCCTCGGCGCCGCGCAGATCCGCCCGAACAGGTGGGTTAGCGTTCCCGCGTCGACGCGGCGCACATCGGTCCCTCGCCGGTGTCTTGGGGGACCAGGAGGCGGAGTTCGACGAGGGCAGTGCTGCTCACGGCTCGAGCTGGAGACCGACACTGTGCCGTCCTTCAGCACCGCGCTCCTTCTGGACGAGGGCGGGAGTCGGGGCGCCCATCGGTTCTCGCGGCACGCCGTTGTCGTGTGGAATAAGTGCGAGGGCAAGGGAAAGGACAAGAACAAGAGCCGATGCGCGCGACCGACGACGACCTGCCCAGCAAGAGTAATAACACCAAAATTCATAACATCCAGAATCGCAACAATAATGGACATATGGGGAACCATAAAAATACGAATGACATAGGACTACTAGCCATATCACATATCTAATTCATCACACAATACGAATGATGCGAATACTAGTAAGAAAATTAATAGCACGAAAATTACTACGACCATTAATAACAATGCGAACAAGACGTCCAACAATATCACCAATGGTCTTAAGACTGCCACGAGTGATAAAACATGCGAATCGTACCGGTAAGCGCACTACTAAAGAGGCTTTGGGGCAGGGGAGAAGGTCAAGCACTGGCGCGCCAGCGCGGCCCTCTGGGCGGCTGCCGCCTTCGAGCGGGGCGGACACCCCGCGCGAAAGGCCGAAATGTCGCTTTCGCCCCGGCGCCGCGTTCATTCTTCCATCGGGACCCTTGAGACGGGGGGTAATGCAAACGGGGGTCAGTCAGGGCACCAGATCCTGCAGGATCCTGCGAAGACCCCCTCTGGCTGACCCGAGCTAGCGAGCCTCTGGGCGGCTGCCGCCTTCGAGCCAGGCCAGCCCTCGCCCGCGGGCAGTGCCGAGGCGGACGGGGCCGAGGCCCCTGGCGCTGCCGGCGAGGTGGCCTTCCGCCGTGGACGGAGCGCCCCCCCCAGCTCTTGGATTGCGGTGGGCCTCGAGGCGATGGTGCCAAACAGAGTGCAAATCTATCTCACCACCCACCAAACCACCCCAACCCAACCCGAAGGCTCAGATTTACCCTCGATTTCCAGTGGGGGGGGGGTCGGGAAACGTCGAAAAAGCACGTGTGAAACCCTTACCCCCCCCAACCCGAAATTCGGGTCTTCGGGTTGGGTTGGGGTGGTCTGGTAGGTAGTCACTATCGTGGTCTTTCTCCATGCAGCACCTTTTTCTCCAGCCTGCCAGGTCACGCCTCCACCCCGCTTTCCACGTGGCCCCGGGGCCATCAGCTCGCTCAAGTCTTAAGATAGGGCTCTCAACTGCCGCGGTCACCAACATGCGCATCTGCGGCCTGGGCGAAAGCACGCTGCCTGGGCTCGTGTGCGTGAGCTCGTCCAGTGCCGTGCCTGAGCGCGCGAGTGATCTACCCGTCAAAAGGGCGAGCTCGCGCTCCGCCGCGTTGCGCGCTTTTTAGGTCAAACAGTGACGGGGTATGATTGCTGAGTTCTAGAATTTGTTGGGGGTTGGACAGTTCTTGTTTCCCTCTTCCTTTGTGCTTCTGCTCCGCCAGAGCTGGTCGATCGCCCGCGCAATCCCGAATCACATCGGATGCCTTGCCGCCGTTTGGCTTCAGCGCCGTCGCGTATCTGTAACATGCACGGACAGTGCAAACATTGCAATCCGCATCTTGTTGCCGCCTTGCTTCCTCTCGTTGCAGCTTCCCCCCCCACAATTCTAGTTCCTCCTCCTCCTCCTCGTCCTCCACCACCTCCTCCTCGTCCTCCTCCTCCTCCTCCTCCTCCTCTTCCTCCTCCTCCTCCTCTCCCCCCGCACCTCCCTCATCCTCTTCCGCTCCACTCAGCCGCTTGGGCTTGGGCGGAAGCAGCTCGGGGGCTGGGGCCACGGTAGGGCCGCCGCCTTTCAAGGGGCCGATGCCGCGCCATAGGAAGCGCGCCGTCGTCGTCGTCGTCGTCGTCGTCGTCGTCGTCGTCGTCGTCGTCGTCGTCGTCGTTGCCGACGTCGTCGTCGCCGTCGTGGACGAACACGAGGAAGACGCCGACGAGGACGACGAACACGAGGAGGACGAAAACTTCGACGAGGACGAAGACGAGGACGAGGACGCATACGAGGACGAAAACGAGGACGAGAGTGGCGAGGACGAAAACGAAGACGACGTCGACGAGGACGGGGTGGTGGTGAAGGGGCATGGACGAGGACGATGTCGAGGATGGAAAACGAGGATACGGCTCCGTGGCGCCTCGACGCCTTCAGCCCATCGGTTGGAACCACGGCCTGGTGCACCACCATGGTTTAAGCACTCGAGGTCAGACCAGCCCGGGTGCAAAACGATGGCGTTGTGGGAGGGCCTTCCAGACCTGCGCTGGCTCCGCCCGCGCGCCGCTTCGTGCCTGGAGGGCGACGGGGCATCTGGATTTTTGTGCTCCATTCGGGGTGGACAGACCTCCTACCCTGACACGTCGATTCAGGAATTGGCCATTTTCGGTTTGCGAGAGGGCGTCGCGGTCGTCATTTTTGCGGGTCCAGGTTCGTCGGTTTCGGGCCCAGGCCGTTTTCACTAAGGGGAGGTCTACTAAAGGGAGGTTTGTCCACCGCCGATCCATGGGGCAACGCAGCCCAGGGGGGACACGTTCCGACAGCTCCTTGGGATCGAGCCAGGCCGTGGGGAGAAGCCGAGGGAGATTGCCCTCGGTCCTCTCTTGCCGCCGCTGCGGCCGGGTCCCGTGGAATCAGGAGGGGAAGAACGACACACACACAGACACCAATCATCGTCGATCCCCAGGAATGGATGGAAAAATATGGGAAGTGGGGGGGAAGACGACCATTCAGAACACAGGAGAGAATGTGGGGCATCCTGGGACTTTGTGTGGATTTAGTTGTGTGTCCCTGGGCCCCTTCATTGAAGCCCGCTCGGATATCTCCAGTGGGCTGGGGGCGTGGCCAGAAGCTTGCCTAGACAGGTGGGTTTGAGGACCGTGGGCCAGGACGGCCTCGGGCCAGTCTGATTCCTGTGCCCAACTGCAGGGATGAGGCTACTAATCAGGATGGGAACAAAAACAGACACAATTAGTCGTCGATCCCCGGGAAAATATGGAAACATATGGGAAGTGGGGGGGATGACGAAAACACAGGAAATATGGGAAACTATTGGGAATCCTGGGATTTGTGTCTATTTATTTGTGTGTCCCAGGGCCCCTTTAACTAGAGCGCTGGGTAGCCATGGTCCGTAATCCCAGCCTCTCGCAGGCGATCCGTGTCCCTCAGTCACAGGGTCCCGCCCCCCGGAAGAAGAGAGACGTGCGCAGATCAAAGGGAGATTCGGGGGTGCTCTTTCGTGGGGGCCGCTCGAACGCACGCCTGGTCGAGGCTGAACGCCCCCCGTCCTAAGTACAGTCGGGGCGTTGAAGAAGGAACCCTTTTCGTTGGGGAGGGGCTCGGTGTTCCTTAATTGTTCCACACCTTGCCCAATGTTTTCCTGAAGTTTTGGTGTGAAGTCGAAGGTTAAGTTATGAAAAAAGGGGCTTCGTTCCTTATTTAGGGTTCCTTAGGTCAACGCCCCGACTGTATGCCCTCAGGCTGGGCCCCACTCTGTCGTGCCCGTCGGACGTCCCATGGCGTCGAGGCTCGGGGTCGCCAAACCTCTTGCCCTCCTCCCCCCGCCCCGTGCCTCCCGTTCCCGCGAGGGAGGGCGGGGGGAGGGCCCCGGGCCGCCCCGCAGTGGTGGGCGCGCGCCCCGTCGCCGAAGCGGCGCCGTCGGGAGCCCGAGGGTCTCTCCACCCCCGGCGTGGGAGGCGCGTCGGGGCTGCGGCGGCGCGATCCTCCGGCCCCATCGGCAGGGGCAGCGAGCGTCGAGCAGGGGATCGGCCACAGGATGGATCTGCCCCAATTTTTTGAGCTGTGCGTCGAGGCGGCGAGATCTGTGGGCACCGTGCCTGTAGATCTGCGAGCAGGATGCGCGCACTCGTGATGTGTACAGGCGACGGGAAAATATCAAGTCTGGGGTGAATCAACTTTGTAGTCGACCCCCTGTTCGAGAGGGGGCAGGCATGTGCTCAGGAGAAGAGGCAGCCGCCGCCTGCCGCCCTCTCATCGCCGACCGGGGCCTGGGCATCCCACCCCCCCCTTGGCCGCGTGCGGCTTCGCTGCCGGGGACCTGCGGCGGATCCCTCGGCGGGGCGCCGCGGACCCCGGGCCGATGCCCGACCCGGGCCCCGACGGGGCGACTCTTTCTCCGTGCGCGGCCCCGGGGCTCCCCGGCCCCTGCCTCTCCTGGGGGCAGCTGCTCTCCGTCCCGGATCCCTTTCCAGATGGCCCTGGGGCCCTGGGTCGGGCGGGGCCAGGACGAATGTCGGTCGTTCCGGGGCGTTCCAGAGCGCTCTGAGAAGGCCGCGGCGCCCGCTGGCATCCGTCCTCCAGAACCGCTCGGTGGCCTCCAAACTCGCAGGCCCATAGGTTGACCCCAACACCAATTTCGGCGGTGTGCCTCCACCGAGGGAAGCAAGATCCCGATCTCGGTGATGGTGGTAATATTCTGGCTTCCAGGGCGGCCGAGACATTACCACCAACACCGAAATCTAGGATCATCTTCTCCATGTGGAGGCAACCCCCTGTGTTGGTGTTGGTGTCAATTTCCAGGCCTCCAACAAACGGGGCGGTGACCGCACCGTGTGGTGAGTCGGTGGGGATTCGGGGTCACCGCACGGTTCTGGGACTCGGGTCGCTCTCCGAGGACGTCTCCGGCGACTGCGGCATCCGAGGCCCCAAAACCGTGCGCGGTGAGGTCCTGGGGGATTTCGAGGTCACCGCTCGGTCTGTCACCGCACCGTTTCGGGACTCCACAACCGCCGAGTCTCGGAGACCCCGCGTGATCCCTGTCCGATTCTGGGGGGCTGTCCCCGGGTGGGGTTCGGAAGCGACGTTTTCTTCTTTCGGGGGCCGCTTGGAGCGTCTTTTTTTCCAGTCCCACCTCTAGCCCTGCGCTTCCTTTACTTCCTGCCGACTCGTTGGCGATGAGGACGACGACGACGACGACGCCGACGACGCCGACGCGGACGACGACGACGCCGACGGCGACGCCGACGCCGACGACGACGACGACGACGACGACGACGAGCCGCCGATGCCTCGGTAATGCGGCGCGTCACCTGCTCGTTCTGTGGCAAGTCATGGGAGCCTGGTATACCCTCCGAATTCTGTCTTTAGCGTCGATTGGCGTCGATTAGCGTCTGGAGTCGATGAGAGAGCGCCGATTTAGCGTGGGTTTGCGTCGATCAGCGTCGATCGCTAAGGCCTTACGGTCGGTGCCGTCGACCCTGCAGGACGACCATCATGATGAATGAGGCCCGTGTGGATCCTGGGATCCGCCGAGGAGGACGGTATTCTGACCCGGGACTCCCCCCCGGGACTCCCCCCCGGGACTCCCCCCGCGCCCCCCCCCCAGTCGGGGAGGGGAACAAAGACGACGTTGCTGAATTTCGCCGTGGCTGAGTTGCTTGAGGCGAAGGGCGCGATGAAAGAGGGGGGAGAGGCGACGGGCCCGGGCAAATGGGAGGGGCGGCGACGAGGAGGACTACGACGACGAACTGCGGCGACGAGGACGACGATGACGACGGCGACGCCGACGACGACGACGACGGCGACGACGACGACGACGACGAGTCAAACGGAACAGCTGATCCCACACGCCGATGTCGGCGGATTTAGCGTCGTTCCTGCGTCGATTTGGTATCAATTAGCGTCGATTCGCAAGAGCCGACGAGATGGTAATTACAGTGGAGACCCATGCCAAGAAACACCCTGCTTGCCTCCAGGGTGCGCTGGGTTTCTTGTGTTTCGATGGTTTTGCTGTGGCAAGCGTGACGCTCCCACACCGCAATCAATGGACGTCCTGGGGTCTTAGGGTTGGGTTTCTAGTGGAAAGTTTCTTGTGGACATGGCCTCCTCCTCCTCCTCCGCCTCCTCCCCCTCCTGCGGCACTGCGGGCATAGCGGTTTGTCCGCCGTCTCCCCCTCTTCCTCCTCCTCCTCCTCCTCCTCCTTCTCCCCCTTTCCTCCTTCTCCTCTCCCCTCCTCCTCCTCCTCCCTTTCTCCCTCCCGTCTCCTCCCTCGTCCTCCTCCAAGTCCTCTCCTCGTCCTCCTCCTCCCCTCCTCCTCCTCTCTCCCTCCTCGCCCCTCCCTCCTCCTCCTCCTCCTCCTCCTCCTCCCTCCTCCTCCTCCTCCTCCTCCTCCTCCTCCTCCTCCTCCTCCTCCTCCTCCTCCATCCTCTCTCCCTCCTCCTCTCCTCCTCCTCTCCTCCTCCTCCTCCTCCTCCTCCTCCTCCTCCTCCTCCCCCTCCTCCTGTATGGGGCCGAATGCTCGGACCCGACCCTCGGGGCGGTCCCCGAGGACGCGCGTGGCCGCGGGGCCGCCGCCGCCGCCGCCCCGCCGGGGAGAGGCCCTTCGCGAGGCCAAGGCTCGAGGGCGACGCCGACGACGACGACGACGACGGCGACGGCGAGGTTGACGACGACGGCGACGGCGACGGCGACGGCGACGGCGACGACGACGTCGACGACGACGTCGACGTCGACGACGACGACGTCGACGACGACGACGTCGACGACGACAACGACGGCGACGGCGACGGCGACGGCGACGGCGACGGCGACGGCGACGACGACGACGACGACGACGACGACGACGGCGACGACGACGAAGACGTCGACGGCGACGCCGACGGCGACGGCGACGGCAGCGGCGGCCGCGACGACACGGCGACGGCGACGACGACGGCGGCGGCGGCGACGACGACGAGGGTGAGGATTTGCACCCTCGCCCCATCCCGCGCCGTGCACGAAAGAAGGCTTCTTCGAGCACTCTGGGCTCCTGTGGGCCCGTGGGCAGTTCAGCCCAGGTCCGTCCAAGCACGACTCGAGTTGATAAGCGCATTCCTGGGTCAATGTCAGCGGCGAGCCAGGGGGGGAACCGAGAAGGAGAAGGCCTGCTCAGAATGTAGCGGGGCTTCTCGGAAGCCCCCGTGCATTCCGAGAAGCTTTCTGTGTCTTCGGGGAAGGCTTAGAAAACTACTTAGAAGTCCGGGGGGCTTCCGAGCCTCCTCAGGAGGCCCGCCCCTTCTCACTCCCCCCCCCTGGCTCGCCGCCGACAACGGTCGAGACTTTCACGGGCCCACGCCGTGAAAAATCATGACGCCGAGGGTCTGCGGACGAGGGGGGGCGGGGGGAGAGGGAAGGGGAGTGGGAGGGGGACAGCGAAAAGGGCGGGAGCGGGTGGAGGGATGGGGGAGGGGGAGCGAGACGGAGGGCGAGGGAGACGGACTGGGGAGGGGCAGGGGAGGGAGGGGAGGGAGGAGCAAAAGGAGGAGGAGGACGTGAAGGACGAGGATGAGCAGGAGGAGGCGGAGGAGGAGGAGGAAGGGGAGGAGGAGGAGGAGGAGGAGGAGGAGGAGGAGGAGGAGGAGGAGGAGGAGGAGGAGGAGGAGGAGGAGGAGGAGGGGCAGGGGAGGGAGGGGAGGGAGGAGCAAAAGGAGGAGGAGGAGGCGGAGGAGGAGGAGGAGGAGGAGGGGGAGGAGGAGGAGGAGGCGAACGGGTCGATAACAACGCTGTTTCACAAGTGCGTTCGGAGCCCTGCCTGCCACTTCGGCGCCAGTGTTGCCTCGTAAGGTTGAGGGAGCATCGCGGCGACGGCCCCTGGACGTGTTCTGGTGTGGCCATCAACCGTCTCCGTATGTTCATGTCCACCGCGTCCCTTCAGGAGTCTTCGCTTGTACAAGGGGGAACCTCAGACTCGAGGTCGTCGGATCTCGGGTTCGCTGACGCTTTTTGGCGGGCCCGTCCTGGATTTTGAGGGTCCCGTTTTCGAGGGATGTTTGCAGCGGGATGTTGCGTCACGTTTCATATTAGGTCTCCTCATTTCCCTGACGGCCCCGTCAGGCCTACCCGAGAGCCCTGAACCCGAGTCTTGTGTCCCTCAGGCTGTGGGGCCAATCTTTGTTTAGCACAGCGCCTTGTATGGCACTGTCAGCGGAAGGGCAGGGGAAGAAGGATACAGGGAGGAACGAACACGGGGACCCAGGCAGTCGGGCAGAGAAAGTCCATCGCACCCGAAAGGGTCCGTTGCAAGTCTGAGCCATCCCTGAGTATGGTCGGCGTCACCCCACTATATCAATACTGTGCGGTCGTCGCCCCCCCAGGGGCAACGCCCGCACCGAGAAATCTTATAGTAAATGCGTCGTGGCGGGCGCTTTCTGGCCACACCGCTCGGGAAACGATATATGCTACAAGATGGGTGTACTATATGTTCGGGTCGGACCAGCGCCTCCAAGGAGGATATAGTATTAGTATGTCTCTGTGCGTCCCGTATTGGCACGCCCATCGGCCTGCAGGATGCGTGGTAACGAATTGGAGGGCTGGAGAGGGACAAGCGGCGCTGAAAACCATTTGAAAGGAGGCTGGCCAGGCACCTCGCGCGGCTACGAAGACCATGATTCGGGATGGGAACGGGAAAAAAGCTCGCACAGCATGTGCAAACTTGGCTTGTCGGCACCTCTAAACTGAATGTGAGTCAAACCGTTTTCAAACGAGGCTGGCACATGCGCTGGAGACAGGGGGTTCAGACCATTTACACATGAGGCTTGTGGGGCACCTCTTGAAGCAATGTCTGGCGATGTCGAATTACAGTGACAAGCAAATGGAGGGATAGACGCGAGGAGAGCAATCCTCATACTGGCCCACGCGTGGTGAACATACAGAAGGAGGTGTAGAAGCATACATTTGCCAGGATGGGACCTCTGACCTGGCAGCGGCATGACTGAGGAGAGTGAAGTTCTCCTACAGCATCGGAGCGCAAGCACGAGAGTAAGAGCCATCACAGTCGAGGGAGCTCGAGCATGGCAATAACCGAAGCGGCAGGAACCCCTAGCAGAGACGACAAGACCAGCGAGGCTGGCTGACGCAAACTGAATTAAGACTGGTTGTCTAAAACTCGACTTCGAGCTCTAGTGCTCACTCGCTCAAGACGGGGAGGTAAACGGTTTAATTATCCCTGGCCAGCAGGCGCCGCCATTTTGTTGGGGGAGCGAACGCAACGAAGTTTGGCGAAACAGGTTGGGAGAGGGAGCCCACGAACTCGGCGATCGACCTTCTGTCCATGCCCATGTTGCTGCTTCCCACTTTGGACGCCAAGAGGTAGGGCACGGACAAAACAACCCAGCTTCCAGGGGCCAGATTTTTGCCCATGTCTCCACTCTGGCCCGTCATGGGGTTGCGATGTGAACATGTGCATGGATAACGCACAGAACAGGAGGGGCCACGCCAGTCGTTCCTGGCCTTCTTTGCAGGAGGCATCTCGCGCGAGGGAGCCTCGTCTGGACGCTGGGGAGCCAATCCCAGTTCCAGAGTTCCAGGTCTCTTCGCCCTGGTCGAACGATTGAAGCGCCCACAGGACAGGGAGGAGCTGGCCGTTGTTCAGCCTCCGAAGGAGGCATTTCAGAAAGGTCCTCGCCTTCGAGGATCGAAGGAGTTGGCATCTCTTCCTTGGCGGAAGGTCGGCGGAAGGTCGGCGGGAGGCGGTGGAAGTATAGCGAGACGACTTTCGCCGGCGGAAACCGGCAGAAGGCGGGCAGAAGCCGGCGGAAGCAACACATGCACCCCAAGGAGATGGCAATTTTTGTTGGGTTCATGGTTTGCGGAACCCGTCAAGTTGCTGGGCAGGGGGTAAGCCATTGTTTGAGCAACGTGCGGGAGGCGCGCTGGCGCTGCCAGCCCTGAATCTCTAAGCCTCCTTGGGAGGTCCTGCGCAGGGAGGGCCCGGCCTCTGCGGGCACCCGAGGAGAGGCCCCGGAGGAGTCGCCGAGCGCGCTCCCCTGCACGCAAGGGGCCTGCTCGCAAACGTCCGAGAAAACACCCGTCTGCCTTGACGTACTCGTCGTAGATCTCAGACAGCTGATCCGGGCTGTCTGCGAGCCGTTGCTCTGCGGGCAGCGGAACGCGCCTGTCTAATGGCGCCGGTCGCGGGGGCTCGCCGCAAGAGGGAGCGGCCGACGGGAAGGGGCAGTGGCCCGGGGCACGCCAGCCGGGGAGCCGCGGGAGAGCGGAAGAGGCGACGGCGGAGCCGGGGCTGGCAGAGAAGGACGACGGACTGGTGGGAGGCGTGGAGGCCTCTGGCTTCGCCTATGCGCAAGTCGGACGTGTCCTTCTGCAGGAGGAGTACTCAAAAACAATCAAGAGATCGTTTGGGGATGATTTTTCGACCATTCTTGGTATCTGCAGTTTTCCTCCAGAAGCCGCCTGTAAGGAGGGCATGCCCGACCTAAGTCTATGCGAAGGTCCACCCTGACAGGCAACTTGTTCGAGGGAGTGGTAGGATCGCGAGAAAGGATTGCCTGGGCCTCGTGGAGATTGAACGAAAGGGAGAGAAGAGGGATTGGACCGTGGAGGGGTTACTGAACTCTGCTGCCAGAAGCACCGAAAGCCGCGTGAAAGGCACGGGGGGAAGAGACACAACGAGTTTAATGTGATATTCCGAGGCATGAATACGCCAATGCGGGGATTCTCAGTGGAGGAAACGAGGAGCATGATGAATTCGAGCGTCTTCTGCGCAGCGGGCATCGCTGTGCGAATTGCCGATGGCCTGAGAGTGGGGGCAGAGGGGATACGGAAGCAGAGCATTGGGTGGCTTCGACCAGAGCTTCCGTAAGATGTAGCAAAAGTATTGTTGCGCGCAGTAAAGAGGCCGCGCTGCACCATAATGCGAGAGAGAAAGATAGATGGGATGCAACAGTGACCCTCTCAACCCAGGATACAGGGAGGATGACACCTGGACGCGTAAGGGTATAATACTTGACGTCAAGAAGGACCGCGACTGGGGGTTGAGAATCACGGATCGGATAATGGGGTACGAGAAGAAAGGGTGTCGCGTCAAGCGGAACATATAAATTTGTCGAATCCTTTGTATTGTTGATTTCGTTCTCTCGGTCGGCTGCCTCGAGTGGGGAAGCTACTGATCTGTGGGAGGGATGTGGCTGGGTTCCAGTTGAAGAATTTAGCTTCGATGTGCGCGGAGGTCCAACGGGGAAGTTTCATTATAATGTCAGAATATAGGCCTGAAGGCCATATTGTTTTCCCTTAAACATTGATAGAAGCCTCCCAGAGTCTTTCACAGGAGATAGGAGGTAAGGCAAGAAGGGTACGCCGTGAGAGGAGAGCAACATAACGATGAGCTTGATAATCCAGAGGAAGCAACAGGATAGTGATGCTGAACCATATCTCGTCGAAGTTCATGGCACCTGAGGGGTGATGAGGTGTAACGAAAAGGGAGGGAGACTGGGAGGGAGGGAGGGGTGGAGGGAGGGAGGGAGGAGGATGAGGAGGAAAAGGAGGAGGAGATGGAGCAGGAGCAGGAGGAGGAGGAGGGGAGCGACGACGGTGACGGCGGCGACGGCGGCGGCGAAGGAGTGCCCCCCCCCCACTCCCCGCCTCTTTCCTCTTGGGCTGCCTTTCCAGAAGACCCCCGACGTCGTGTTTTTTTCACAACGTTGACCCCCAGAGGTCTGGACCCCTTCCCTGGGACCGGTTTTTCGTCCTGAGTCGTTTTTTAATGGTCCCGAGGCCCGCAAGGGTCCCCGGAGGCCGACAATGGCGCAAAACCTCCCGTCGTGATTTTTTCACAGCGCGAGGGGGTCTGGGAGGTCTCTTGTCAGCCCCTCCGGCAAGGCGCCGAGCTGACTCGCCTCATGCAGCTTGAGCTGGGGACGGAGCGCCGGCTCGTTCTCGTCTCGTCCGCCTCGTCGTCCTTCTCCTGCTCCTGCTCTTCACTCCCCCCCTTTTATCGCTCCCGTCCTCTTCGTCCTCCCCCACCCTCCACCCCCTCCTCTTCCGCAGCTTCCTGCCCCTACTCTTCGTCCTACTCGCCCATGGCATTTCTTGAAGGGTGCAACCCGTTTTCGGACAACTGCTGGCTTCTGGCAGCACGGATTTTTCGCAAGCTGCCCCACAGTCTCCGATACACCGCCGATGACAGCTTCATCCCTGAAATTGGGTATAGGTATCGTTTGAGCCTATAGCGAGCCTAGTAATACTCTTGTTCCTCCTCCGTCCCCCGCCCTTGTTCGGGAGCGGTCCTAGGGGTGTTCTGCCGCGGGTCCAAAGAGAGAAACGCCACAAGCGCGGGAGGCAGAGCAGGCTTGCTGCCCCTGCCGGTGCTCCCCGTTCCAGCTCGTCGTCGCTCTCGCCCCTCGCTCCTCGCATTCCCGAGGATGCCGCGCGGTCGAGGTTTTCCTCGTGCAGCTCCCACGAGCTCGAGGCCGAGGCGCGCGCGCACGATGGGCCCGCCACCTGCGGGTATTGGACCGCAGGAGTCGGCAAG
>CAUYUJ010009324.1:0-35000 GCA_963575745.1 Prorocentrum cordatum
GAGGAGGAGGCGGAGGAGGAGGATGAGGAGGAGGATGAGGAGGAGGATGAGGAGGAGGAGGAGGATGAGGAGGAGGAGGCGGAGGAGGAGGCGGAGGAGGAGGAGGAGGAGGAGGAGGAGGAGTGGGGGCTTCTTGGGGGCTTCTTGTGGCCCTCCTGGACAGTCTCAGGCCCCCCCCCCCCTGGCCCGTCTGACGTCGGCGGAGGCTGTCTTGGGGAACTCTTCGGTCGCCTCGGGGTGATCTTGGAGGCCTCTTGGACCGTCTTGGTTTGTCAGAAGCCCGAATGAGGCGAGAACGCTTGGCTTTGCGGGGGGCCCGCCTGGAAGGCCTTTTTGGCACCAGTTTGGGCCGCACTCTGGGCCTCTTGGGCCGTCTTGCTGCCATCTTGGGCCGTAACTGGGCCGTATTCGGGCCATCTTGGGCCGTCGAGCGCTGTCTTGAGGCCAGCTTGGGCCGCGTTGAAGTCATCCATGGGCTTTGTGGGGCCTTCTTGGGCAGTCTGAAGGCTGTCCTGATCCCAGAACAGCTGTGGAGGAGCTGTGTGGAGGAGTGTCGGGGACGGGCAAGTCAAGCTGGTGGGGTTACGCGAGGCCTCCCCCTTCTCTCCTCTCCATCTCTTACTCGCCTCTTCGCCTGCCTTTCTTTTCTCACACCGCTCAATCCCTGCAGACTTTCGACACGATTATCGCCGACGATACGATTATCTTGATGACGACGATGACGACGACGACAACGGCGATGCTGATGATGCCGATGAAGACGATGACGATGAGAATGTTGATGATGATGGTGCTGATGATGGTGATGATGCTGATGCCGACGATGATGATGATGATGCTGATGATGATGCTGATGCTGCTGATGATGGTGAGGATGATGGTTGTTGTGATGGTGATGATGGTGATGATGATGCCGATGCTGCTGTTGCTGCTGCTGTTCTGGATGATGCTGATTCTGATGATGATGATGGTGGTGGTGGTGGTGATGGCGCTGCTGATGATGATGGTTGGGACGCTGATGCGATTGATGATGATGATGCTGATGATGGTAATGGTGTGTTCTGGTGATGATGGTGGTGCTGGTGATGGTGGGGGTCACGAATTGGTGGTGAGTATGCTGATGAGGGTGCCGATGACGACGACGACTACGGTGACGATGACGATGACGATGGCGATGACGATGATGATGATGGTGATGATAATGATGACGATGATGTTGATGTTGATGATGATGATGATGATGATGGTAATGCTGATGCTGCTGATGATGATAATGACGATGATAATTTTAATAATGATGATGATGCTGACGATGATGCTGATGAGGCTGATGATGATGCTGTTGCTGATGATGATGATGGTGACAATGACGATGACGATGATGTTGTTGATGATGACGATGATGCTGATGATGCTGATAATGATGATGACGACGATGATGCTGATGATGGTGATGATGATGATGGTGACGATAATGATGCTGCTGCAGATGCTGATGCTGCTGTTGCTGCTGCTGCTGCTGCTGCTGCTGATGATGATGATGATGATTATGATCATTCATGATGCGGCGGCTGACAATTGCGATGGTGATGCTGACGATTATGATGCTGTTGATGATGACGATGCCGATAATGATGATGATGATGATGATGATCATGATGATGATGATCATGATGATGATGATGATGATGACGATGACGATGCTGATGATGGTGATGCTGATGATGATGATGATGACGATGCTGATCATCAGTATGACCATGGTGACGGCGATGCTGTTGATGACCACGATGATGATGTTGCTTAATCTGATGATGATATGGGCACTGCTGCTGCTGATGGTGGTGATGATGACATCGACGACTATGATGACGACGATGATGATGATGATGATGATGATGATCAGTATCATGTTTACGACGGCGATGCTGCTGCTGCGGCTGCTGCTGCTTCTGATGATGATGATGATGATCATCATCACCAGGATGACGATGATGATATTGGGGATGACGATGGTTATGATGATGATGCTGCTGATGGTGACGACGATGATGAGGATGAGGATGATGCTGATCATGCTGCTGCTGATGCTGATTATGCTGCTCATGATGATGCTACTGATAAGGCTACTGATGATGATGCTGCTGATGATGATAATGAGAATGATGATGCTGATGATAATGCTGCTGATGATGATGATGATGATGACGCTGCTGCAGCTGATAATGACAAGGATACTGATGATGCTGATGATGATGGTGGTGATGATGATGATGACGATGATGGTGATGATGACGATGCTGATGCTGCTGATGATGAGTATGATGATGAGTATGATGAGTATGATGATGATGATGATGATGATGATGATGATGATGATGATGATGCTGATGATGATGGCGGATGTGGTGATGATGATAATGATGATGCTGATGCTGATACTGCTGTTGCTGCTGCTGATGATGATGATGCTGATGATGATGATGATGATTCTGATAATGCTTATTCAGATGATGATGGTCATGGTGATGATGGTGGGGGATGTGGCGGCGAGGTCGATGGTGATGGTGATGGTAATGATGACGACGACGCTGCGCTGAGTCGGCAGTCGCGGTGAGCTCGCCAAGTCTGTAGCCCTTTCCTGGGAGGTTGAGGTGAGCATCGGCCGTGGCAAACCCGCGGATCGAGATCCCGCCTGGCCCTGCCAAATCCTGCCTGCTCTGGCTTCTATCTGTCCAATCTCCCTCGCGTGTGTCTGGCCCGGTTGGGCCAACAGGCCCCGAGCCTGGCCCAGCTGGCCCCGGGCCGCTCCCGCGAGGCGTGCGCGCGGCGCACGCCCGAGCGCGAGGGCAGTGGAGATAGGGCTATCCCCTGCAGGTGCTGGGTTAGCTCTGCCCATCCGCCTCCTCCGCCTCCGCCTCTCAGAGTTCCCGCCTCCTCCGCCTCCTCCTCCGCCTCCTCCGCCTCCTCCTCCTCCTCCTCCTCCTTTTCTCTCCCTCTCCTGTTCCTGGAGCCCCCCCCAGTTGAAGGGGAAGGCGTGTTTCATCGGCCACTTGCCCACATGAACTCCAGTTGTTGTGCCGAGCCGGCGGTAGTGGCGTCAGGCCCCCGCTGCCGCTTCTCTTCTTCCTCCTCTCTCGCCCCCATCCTCATCCTTATCCTCGTCCGTGCCCTCCGCCTTCCCCATCTCGAAGAAGACAAGAGGACATGGACACAAACCTTCGGAGGTCCGCGCAGATTTCTTGGGTCGGTGCTGGTGCCTCTCGCTCCAGAACCTGCTCCAGAGGCGCCGCCAGGGTGCCAGCGGCGACCAAAGAAATCCGCGCGGACCGTGTTTATGCGGATTTGCCTTCTGTGTCGTCCTCCTGCTCATCCGTACCCCCCCGCCCCGCAATGTGCCTGGCTCTTTATTCTGATCGCACGTCAACCAGTGGGGTCACGTGGGGGATTCACGTGCGGCGGATCGAGAACATTCTTCGCAACGGAAAGGGAGTGGTGAGAGGGACAGGGTGTCAGGTACGGCGCACGCGTGCACCGAGTTGCCGTATCCCCCTCTCCCCTGGCCTCTCCCCGCCTCCCTCCCCTCTCCCCTCCCCCGTTCCCTGTGTCTCGTCTCCGCTTCGTGCGCTGTAGCCCCCGCTTCAGCCCCTGGGTGTGGCCGTGACGCCGCCCCGCGCCCGCTGCCAGGGGTGCAGCACTGGCTGGCCGCCCTGGCCGCTCCACGGCGACGCACTTCTCCATGTGAGTCCTTCCGGCCCTCCCTCCCCCTTCGCGGCCGCTTTCGCCTGTCTTCCCCTCCAGTTGCCGCTAGTTAGTTTGCGCTTTCCGTTGCCCAGACTGCCTGCGGGCGCGTGCGGACTGCCTCGATCTGCCGCGCTGCGGCGCGACAAGGTGTCTCCCCGTCCCCCGTCTTCCTTCCCTGCCTCTCCCTCTCCCCCTTGTCCGTCCTGCCCCGTGCCTTCCTCCCGCCTCGCCCCCTCCCCTCCGCCAGCGCCCCGAGGGGAAGCGGGCCACCCTGCAGATCAGGGTATGCGCCAAAGGCGCCAGAGAGGCGCTTGCGCGCGCCCTGCCCGCCCTTTCCGGCCGAGGAGGAGGGCGAGGAGGGACGGGGGACCAGCGAACGCCAAGACGCGACAAAGATGTCACAATGACCCCCCCGAACCAGGGGTCGACCTAAACAGTGTTTTGGCGATTGCGTTGGCTTGTGCCGTTTTTTACTTCGTTGCGCAGAAAAGCCGATTGAAATCAACGGGGGGAACGAAATCAACGCGAAAGCAACAAACAAAGTTTGGTCGAGCCCCCCCAAGCTCTTCATTATAGGACCTCACAAGAGAATCCAGTTTCCTTGCGGCAAACGTTTGAGGATCATTCCCGGACCTGCCAGAACACCATTATTGGGGCTCCATCTCGGCGAGTCAGCGTGATTCACGATTTGAAAATCTTACACGCTGGCCGTTGGAAGTATGTATGTCAGGGCTCCGATATCCCACTCCGCGTCAAGCGCCTGCCTACTTCAAGAGTCGATCTGTGTCTGCTGTCTTTTGTTCTTCTCTGGGCGGGCCTTGATCCATTTATTTCACCCGCTGTCCTAATCCTATTTATTTTTCCGAACCGACGGGCAATCCGTGCCAGAACACCTTTCCCTGGACGTCAGCGCCGCGAATAAACGCGGCTGTTGCGCCATAGCGGTCCTAGATCGTGGCAGCGCGCCACTCTTGGGATTCAAACCCGTACGATTCCCCGATGCCGTTGTAACCGTTTTAAGACAAATGTGCGCGCCGTGTACAGCTAGGAACCACATTTGCAAAATGGGTCGCCCTCCATCCTTGAACGTGTTGCACAGTGTTTAGACGAATGCGCGCGGCGCTAGGGCGAGATCCACATTTTGAAAACGGACCGCCCTCCATCTTTGAAGCTGTCGCAGACCGTTCAACCGAATGTGCGCAGCGCTAAAACGATAATCGCATGTGGAAGTTTCAAGCTTCAATGCCATGAGTGGTGAGGCAGTCTCTGGCGAATTGCTTGGCTAGCCCTGCTGACACGTTTGGGGGTGCGACAAGGGAGGAATCATGTACAGGGGGTGCTGTTATCTATCGTGCACCCCAACGGGTTTGTTTTTAGCAGTCTATGTGGTGCAATCTAAGTGGTGCAATTCATTTTGGCTGTCTTGAAGCTGTCCTTTCCACTGCTCGTGCAAACATCCCACCCTCCCACCCACAACTTGGTCGCAATACCTCTTAAGACCCTGACGGTAGGTACTAAATGGAACTTGGCAGCGACACCGACGCCGACGACGACAGCGACAACGACGACGACGACGCAGACGACGACTACGATGACACCGACGGCGACTCCGACGACGACGACAACGACGACGACGACACCGACGACGACGACGACGCCGACGCCGACGACGACGACTATGACGACGCCGACGACGACGACGCCGACGACGACGCTCACGACGACGACGGCGACGACGACGTCGACGTCGACGACGACGACGACGTCGCCAACGAAGACGACGACGATGACGAGGGAGGAGGGAGGACGACGACTGCGACAACGACGACAACGACGAGGGAGGAGGGAGGACGGCGACGACGCGCACGACGAAGAAGGAGGGAGGACGGCGACGCTGACGACGACAACGACGAGGGAGGAGGGAAGACGACGACGACGACGACGACGACGGCAAAGAAATAGGAGGGACGACGACGAGACGCCGACGGCGGACGAAGACGACGAGGGAGGAGGAAGGACGACCACGGCGACAACGGCGACGGAAGCGACGACGACGCCAAAGAGGACGACAACGACCACGAGGAAAGACAGAGGACGACGACGGCGACGACGACGACGACGAGGGAGGAGGGAGGACGGCGACGACGACGACGACGACGCAAGAGCGCGCGAGCACGCTTTTTTGCCCCCCTCCCGTTTTTTTTGTTTTGTTTCATGTTTTAGATATAAAAAAGAATGTTTTCCGAACATCCGTGTTGCTAAACCCTGTTTTGATTATCGTTAGTTTTCGTTGGGCACTGGATTTTGAAATCCTTCCGAATCCGAAGGTTTTTGAAGGATTTCGGCATGCGCGCGCGACGACGCGCGCGTGCACTTCGTTTGATTTGCAGAGGAGTCTCGCGACGGCACGCGCGCAAGGGCCTTTCGACATGCGCGCGCGCGAAGCCCGTCTGGTAGCACTTTCTGACAATCTTGAAAGCTGATGGTTTTCCCAAGATTTTGCAAGACCGCGGTCGTGAAAAAAAAGTAATACTAGAACATCCGTGTTGCGAAACCTTATATATATATATATATATATATATATATTGAAACTCGACTTTGAAATCGTTCCGAAACCGAAGGTTTTTAGAAAGGATTTCGGCATGCGCGCGCGACGACGCGCGCGTGTGCATGTCGTCACATTTTTTGCAAGGGGTTCTTGAACAATTATGGTTTTTGATGAACGAGTGTGCGCGCATAGTTTCTTGCATAGGATGGCGGAGGGCGGCGATACCCGCCTCCCTGGGAGTGTAAAACACATATGTTTTGGATGGACGATGGGGCAGAATCGTATGTACATTGCAATTCGAAAAGGGGGATCTTTAAGTCCGGGGGGAAGGGGGTGGTAGAACCTATTTTTCTTTTAGAAATCAGAGTTTATGTGGTGCAATATCTGTGGTGCAATAGCTTTGGCGCAACATATGTCTGTGTCTCAGTCTATGTGGTGCAATCTGTGTGGCGATATATATTTCTGTTCGCAGTGAGCAGTGATGTCCACTGCTCGCGCAATCATCCCACCCACCCGCCCGCAACCTGGTTTGCAAAACCAATGAGGCGGCAGTTGTGATGCCTGCCCGGCGCTGGTTGGCGCATCGCTGCGGCCGCGCGGTGGCGCTGACCGCTGGGGACTTCCGAACGCGTCTCACACCCCGCGCGGACTCGTGGGCACAATTGCGCGACTGGGTGATTCGGGTGGGCGCGGTACCGCAGTACCATGGCGACGCCGACAACGGCAGACACGATAATGAGTGCAACGGTGGCCGTGACGATGATGACGATAACGACGGCAAGGTAAATGTCGGCGCAGATGCTGATCACGACGGTGACGATGATGGTGTCCACGCGTCTGTGATGAAGATTTTGGAACAATTCGGCATGCGCGCGCGGCCGACGGGCGCGAATGGCCCGCATAGTATTATCTGACACGGATCGTGCCCCCCCAGCGCGCGCGCAAGGACGTTCGAATGATTTCGACATGCGTGCGCGCGAGAGGTCCGATTGGTGGCATTTGATGAACATTTTGAAACACCGATGGTCGTCAATAAATAACAACAGCACGCGCATATGAGTTTAATCTCCTGTTGCAAAGCCATATGGTTTCCAGAAAGGTTCTCGGGACGTTCGGGTTTGAATTCGTTCCGAATATAATAGTTATTTTGCAGGATTTCGGCATGCGCGCGCCACCACGCGCGCGTGTGTATGTTTCTGATTCCCAACCATTCTGTGGTGTTGGGTCCTCGTTTTGAAGGGACGGTCCCCGCGTTCCTGTTCTCCTCTCCTCCTCCTCCCCCCCTCCCCCTCCTCCCCTCCCTCCTCCTTCTTCCATGCGTTTCACTTACCCAGCACAGCGTTTCGTGGCCCCATAGGGAGCTCCACGGAAGGTGCCAGTGGCACCGCCCGCATGCGTCCGCCACCACCCAGCACAGCCCTTGCTCCCTGCGTTTCGCCCACCCAGTACAGCGTTTCGTGGCCCCATAGGGAGCTCCACCGAAGGTCCCAGTGGCACCGCCCGCATGCGTCCGCAGCACAGCCCTTGCTCCCTGCGTTTCACCCACCCAGTACAGGGTTTCGTGGCCCCATAAGGGGGCTCCACCGAAGGTCCCAGTGGCACCGCCCGCATGCGTCCGCCACCACCCAGCACAGCTATTGCTCCCTGCGTTTCGCCCACCCAGTACATCGTTTCGTGGCCCCCATACAGGGGGCTCCACCGAAGGTCTCAGAGGCACCGCCCGCATGCGTCCGCCACCACCCAGCACAGCACTTGCTCCCTGCGTTCCACCCACCCACTACAGCGTTTCGTGGCTCCATAAAGGGGGCTCCGCCGAAGGTCCCAGTGGCACCGCCCGCATGCGTCCGCCACCACCCAGTACAGCCATTGCTACCTTCGTTTCGCCCACCCAGAACAACGTTTCGTGGCCCCCCACAGGGGGCTCCACCGAGTGTCCCAGTGGCACCGCCCGCACGCGTCCGCCACCACCACGCACAGCCCTTGCTCCCTGCGTTTCACCCACCCGGTACAGCGTTTCGTGGCCCCATGGGGAACTCCACCGAAGGTTCCAGTGGCACCGCCCGCATGCGTCCGCCACTACCCAGCACAGCCCTTGCTCCGTGCGTTTCACCCACCCGGTACAGCGTTTCGTGGCCCCATAAAGGCGGTTCCACCGAGTGTCCCAGTGGCAACGCCCGCATGCGTCCGCCACCACCCAGCACAACCCTTGCTCCCTGCGTTTCACCCACCCAGTACAGGGTTTCGTGGCCCCATCAGGGGACCCTACGGAAGGTCCCAGTGGCACCGCCCGCATGCGTCCGCCACCACCCAGTACAGCCCTTGCTCCCTGCGTTTCACCCACCCAGTACAGCGTTTCGTGGCCTCATAGGGGGGCTCCACCGAAGGCATTATTGGCAAAGTCCGCATGCGTCTCCCCCACCCAGCAAAATGTTTCGTGGATCATGGGGAGCTCCACCGAAGGCGCCAGTGGCAAAGTCCGCATGCGTGCCCCCCACCCAGTACAACGTTTCGTGGCCAATAGGGAGCTTCACCGGAAGCCACAGTGGCAATGTCCGCATGCGTCTCCCCCACCCAGTGCAGCATTTCGTGGCCCATAGGGAGCTCCACCGAAGGCCCCAGTGGCAAACTTCGCATGCGTTCCCTCCACCCAGTGCAGCGTTTCGTGGCCCCATAGGGAGCTCCACCGAATACGGTATCCAAAATTGCGGTATTCACAACTACAGATGGTTGGGTCCTTCGCCAGGCTGATTTTTTCAATGGGTTTTTGACCATGGGTGATCTTTCATACAGTCGACCCGATCTCGTCGCATCGTGTTGAGTCATTGTTCCGTATGTCATGGGTCTTGGGTGGGTGGGACACGGCTAGCAGGCTTCGAGTGGGGCTAGTGAACCCCGCACCCTTGCGCATGGAATTTTTATGCGCGTGTTTTGTATTGCTTTTGCTGATGAGTCGATCGCCTTGGACGAAGCATCGGACGAAGCCGCGAAGATTCTGGTTTCCACTCTCTCAAGTGATTTATTCAGCTGAAGCGGCTGTTTCTTGAGCTCAGCCAGAGAATTACCCTGTGGCGTACCATACCCTTGCTATACATGTTGCGATTCTACTCAGGACCACTTAATGCTGACTGGCATTCTGAAGGACCCGCAGTGCGCAAGAAGAGCACCAAACAGTGATTTCAGAAGAGCGCAGCAAGAAGAGGAACGGCAGCGATACAAAATGGAAGCACAGGGGCGTTGAAAGAAACGCGTATGACGTACCTCCGAATGCTCCGCGTGGGACCCATCTCCGCTGGGCCTCCCAGGAGCCCACGAAAGTGGCGACAGTTGTGCAGATCGCAAAACCCCCAGGGGGCGGCGAGGTCCCAAGGTGGTCCGCGTTGGATGTACATCCGCTGGGCCTTCCAGGAGCCCACGAAAATGGCGACAGTTGCGCAGATCGCAAGCCCCCCAGGGGGCGGCGAGGTCCCGAGATGATCCGCGTTGGACGTACCTCCGCTGGGCCTCCCAGGAGCCCACGAAAGTGGCGACAGCTGCGCAGATCACAAGCCCCCCAGGGGGCTGCGTGGTCCCGAGATGATCCGCGTGGGACCCACCTCCGCTGGGCCTTCCAGGAGCCCACGAAAGTGGCGACAGCTGCGCAGATCGCAAGTCCCCCAGGGGGCGGCGAGGTCCCGAGGTGATCCGCGTGGGACCCACCTCCGCTGGGCCTCCCAGGAGCCCACGAAAGTGGCGACAGTTGCGCAGATCGCAGCCCCCAGGGCACCGCGAGGTCTGGAGGTGATCCGCGTGGGACCCACCTCCGCTGGGCCTCCCAGGAACTCACGAAAGTGCGACAGTTGCGCAGATCGCAGCCCCCGAGGTCCCAAGGTGATCCGCGTGGGACGTAGGTCCCGAGGTGATCCGCGTGGGACGTACCTCCGCTGGGCTTCCCAGGAGCCCACGAAAGTGGCGACAGTTGCGCAGATCGCAAGCCCCCCAGGGGGCGGCGAGGTCCCGAGGTGGTCCGCGTGGGACCCACCTCCGCTGGGCCTCCCAGGAGCCCACGAAAGTGGCGACAGCTGCGCAGATCGCAAGTCCCCCAGGGGGCGGCGAGGTCCCGAGGTGATCCGCGTGGGACCCACCTCCGCTGGGCCTCCCAGGAGCCCACGAAAGTGGCGACAGTTGCGCAGATCGCAGCCCCCAGGGCACCGCGAGGTCTGGAGGTGATCCGCGTGGGACCCACCTCCGCTGGGCCTCCCAGGAACTCACGAAAGTGGCGACAGTTGCGCAGAGCGCAGCCCCCAGGGCACTGCGAGGTCCCGAGGTGATCCGCGTGGGACGTAGGTCCCGAGGTGATCCGCGTGGGACGTACCTCCGCTGGGCTTCCCAGGAGCCCACGAAAGTGGCGACAGTTGCGCAGATCGCAAGCCCCCCAGGGGGCGGCGAGGTCCCGAGGTGGTCCGCGTGGGACCCACCTCCGCTGGGCCTCCCAGGAGCCCACGAAAGTGGCGACAGTTGCGCAGATGCGCAGATCGCAAGCCCCCCAGGGGGCGGCGAGGTCCCGAGGTGGTCCGCGTGGGACCCACCTCCGCTGGGCCTCCCAGGAGCCCACGAAAGTGGCGACAGTTGCGCAGATCGCAAGCCCTCCAGGGGGCGGCGAGGTCCCGAGGTGGTCCGCGTGGGACCCACCCCCGCTGGGCCTCCCAGGAGCCCACGACAGTGGCGGCAGTTGCGCAGATCGCAAGCCCCCCAAGGGGCGGCGAGGTTCCGAGGTGGTCCGCGTGGGACGTACCCCCGCTGGGCCTCTCAGCAGCCCACGAAAGTGGCGACAGTTGCGCAGATCGCAGACGGCACGAGAGAAGAGGAGAAGGGAACACAGGACACTTGAGAGAAGGCGGAGGGGAGGAGAGGGGAGGAGGAGGAGGAGGACGGGGCGGCCACACTGCTCTATTCAAAATGAGTACCTAACCATAGGAGGGTTGGGACAAATGAAAATACCCTACACCCTATGAGCTAAGAGCCTTTAAATATTCAAATCCCAAAATGCCTTATGCCGCCCTTACGCCGCCCCTTCCGCCGCCCCCCATTTTGGCACACCCCTCACGCAGATCCTTGCCCTCGGAGTGCTGGGAATGGTGTTCTGAGAGCTTTTGCAAATCCCAGGGCGCGCCCCTCACGCAGATCCTTGCAAGCCCCGGTATGCATCGCCAAGGCGTCGGTAAGTTGCTGCGGGGAGCTACTCGTTTTTGTCGCTTCGCGCGCGCGTCTGATCGCCCTTGCATCGGCCTTCGCGCACCGTGCCGCAGTGCTAAGTATGCGAACTGGGGATCCGTTTCCTCGAGGCAACGAGCTATCCCGCGCTCGTTGCGCAGCCACTCCATGCAATCTCACCGCCGCTGGGCGGCGGCCCTGCGACGCACAGGGACTCGCGTAAGTATACGTTGTTCTTCAAATCGCGTCGTCGCGCGCGCGTGCCGCATCGCCGTTGCAGCGGCTTCCCAGAAGACTTTGCGCGACTGTCGTCGTCGTCGTCGTCGTCGTCGTCGTCGTCGTCGTCGTTTTTAGATCATTATCGTCGTCTTCGTCAACGGTATCGTCGTCGTCGTCGTTTTGAGATCAATATGTCTTGGGTCATGGGTGGGTGGGGCACGTCCAACAGGCTTCAAGTTTGGGCTCGTGGACCTTAAACCCTAAACCCTAAGCCCCTCCTCCTCCCCCCTTCCCGCTCCCAGGGCTGCTCCTGCTCCCTCCTCCTCCCTCTCCCCCCCACCTCCGCTCCCTCCTCCCTGGCCTCATTGGTGGGCGGCCTAGCCGCCGTCGTGGCCGCCACCGACTCGTCGCCGATCGTCGCTTACCGCCGCCGCTGGTCGTTGATCGGCGCCGGCGCCGCCGCCGTCGGTCGTCGTCGGCCGTCGCAGCCGCCGTCGGTCGTCGTCGTCGTCGTCGCCGCCGCCGCCGCCGCCGCCGCCGCCGCGGTCGCCGCCGCCGTCGTCGTCGGCCGTCGTCGTAGGCCGTCGTCGCCGTCGTCGTCGCCGCAGCCGGTTGTCGCCGCCGCCGTCGGCGTGGCAGGTCGAGGTGACCGTGGTGAGCGCCAGGTCCCTGACGGGGGCGGGCGCGCTGCCGAGCACGTCCTGCAGGTGCGGCGTGCAGGGCCGCGCCGACCTGGAGCGTCGGGGCAGTCGCCGTCGGTCTTCGTCGTCGCCAACGTCGCCGTCGTCGTCGCCGTCTGCGGTGGTCGCCGTCGTCGTCGTCGTCGTCGTCGTCGTCGTCGTCGTCGTCGTTGTCGCCGTCGCCGTCCCCGTCGCCGTCCTCGTTGTTGCTCGGTCGTCGTCGCCGTCCTCGCCGCAGGCCCGTTTTGGGCCACCCAGAGCGCGCCCGGTGCGCGCTGACACCCTCCAGTGGTGCTCAGGACTTTTGCCGCAGGGGGTCCCAGCTTTCTGAAATCCTGCACCTATCCTGCAAGCCGACAACAAGACGACAGTCCTCCTCTGACGCACCACTGTATGAGCCTTGGGGCACTCACCCCACGACATGCTGAGGGCACGAGCACGGATTTTTCAGTTGTGTGGAAGGAGGAGGAATTGATGAAGCAAAGTGCCGCGAAGGCTACGGATGACGCCCGTGGTCAAATTAATACAAACGTTACAGCCAGCAAACGAGCGGATTGTACTTCTTGCGAATTCGGGGGTTTGCGGGCTAGAGTCCAACAATTCCCGAACACTGTGTGAACACCTGCATGAGCCGTTGGGCATGCCAGAACGCGCTCAAGGTGTGATGGCTGATGTCGCACGTGAGCAGGGCAACGCCAGGTCAAACCAAATGACCCTGAGGATGAGTTGGGATGCTAGAGAATCATTGAGATATGTTTTTTTTTGCCAGGCTTAAGGTTGTGATGCTAGCTTCAACGTCCGCAGGGGTGGGAGCAAACAAATCCAGTCTACCTTCGCTGCTGAATCCGTCTCGTTCGGTAGGCAGTTCTTCGAAGCATGCAACAACTGCATATTTTTGGCGGCGAACTCAGGGGGGAAGTCAGAAAGGGCGGGCCTCCTCAGAAGGCTTGGAAGGCTTTTGGCCGTCTGAGAAGTTTTGCAAGCCTTCTTCGACTATGCACACGGCTCCTCAGAAGGCCAAAGGGTTTCCGAGACGCCCCGCCGCCTTCTGAGAAGGCCTGCCCCCTCACTGCCCCCCCAGGCTCGCCGACAACAGGCATAACATTTTGTATGTCTTCGCGGGTTTCTCAGATCGGCGTCGGAGCCCCCTGGCAGGGCTCAGCGCGCCAAGGAAGGGGGTCCAGCGCCGATCCAAAACTCCGCACGGGCCTCCGAGAGTTGTTGCTCAGGCAGCTTGTGTGTTCCTCAAGTTTCGGCCAGTGGATGTGCAGATCGCTGTCGAGCGAAGCGGGGCGGCCGGATGGCCGCTGTCTCCGTCGCGGCAGCTGGCGAGGCTGGCGTCGTGGCCCTGACAGACGAGCCGCCATCTGCCTCAGGCGCCGCCGCGGACAGAGCCGCGGAGCTTGACGACTCTGCTGCGCCGGGTGGTCACCTCGAGCCGGTGCTCGCGAGCCGCGCCGACCGTGCCGGGGCCCGGGGCCCAGCCCCTGCGGGCGTGCCTCGGCGAGCGGGCGCGCTGCCTCGCGTCGCTGGGGCGGAGCCGTGGCGCATGGCCCCTCGGAGGCGTGAGGAACTTGCAGTGGAGGCCCATGCCACAAAGCACCCTGCTTGCCTCCAGGGTGCCCTGGGTTTCCTGGGTTTCGATGGGTCTGCCATGGAAGGCGTGACGCTCCCACAGCAAAAGTCGATGGGCGTCCTGGGGTCTCAGGGTTGGGCTTCTGCGGAAGGTTTCTTGTGGTCGGGCCCCCACTGTACATTCCTCGCCCAGTGGCTCAGACATCCGCGCCACCACTTGCTGGTTCTGGTCGCCCAGGGCCAGGGCGGCCCTGCTGCGGCGGTGCGGGGCTCTGCAGTGGGGTGTGCTGCCGCTGCCGTCGCAGAGCCCAGGGCTCGAGGTCATCAGGGTCGCTCTTGAGGCCAGGGTCCTGAGCCTGCGCTTCGACGGCGCCCCCAGGGCTCGAGGTCATCAGGGTCGCTCTTGAGGCCAGGGTCCTGAGTCTGCGCTTCGACGGCGCCCCCAGGGTTCGAGGTCATCAGGGTCGCTCTTGAGGCCAGGGTCCGGAGTCTGCGCTTCGACGGCGCCGTGGGCGTGGGCCGTTCCCGTCACAGAACGGAGCCACTGCGGTGCTCGCAGCTGCTGCGCGCTTGCGCGTGGGCGGGCCCGCTGGGTGCGGGGCTCGGCGCTGCCGGTGAAGCCGCGTTCCAAGTGCGCCGGCGGCTTCTGCGGATTGCAGGGCAGCGTTTGCCAGCCTGAAGCACATCCTTCTCCTTATGATTGGCATCTCCTTGACTCGGTCTCGATCTACGATTTCCCTCAGTTTCTGAAAGCACATCCCTACTATTGTCATCGGGTTGGGCGTATCAATCTCAGAGATAGGGCCGAGCTCGAGGCTGGTTGCACAAATCTGACCTGCTACTCGCTGGCGCTGATGGTGGTCTACTTCAGGCAGGTCCACCCCACTCCGTCCTCTGAGCGGCCGGCCAGCGATCACTTCCTACATGATGCTGCGTTGCGCCCAGTGGAACTCCTCATCGCGCCAGCACCCGTTCTTTGGTGTCATGATGTTGCACGCCTAATTAGTGGAACGCGTCCACCGCGCCAGCAACAGTCTTTCTGCCGTGCGGAGTGCGCTCACCGTGTCCCGCCAAAGTGTCAGCGGAGAAGGGGAGGGAATGGGAGGGCTTGGTGAGAATGGGAGGGCTTGGGAATGGGAGGGCTTGGTGAATGGGAGGGATGGAGTCTTTGAGCCCGTGAGCGTGCCGGCCGCGTGCCGCGCGCCTCGCTATGCCGTGCCCAAGTTCTAGAAGGCGAAACGTGTACCGCCCGCGAGCTGTGCCGTGCGGTGCCGTGCCGTGCCGTGCCGACGTTGCGGAGTGCGAGAAGCGTGCCGCCCGCGCGCCGTGCTGTGCCGCGCACTGCCGTGCCGAGCTTTCAGAGGGCTGCAAGTGCGCCGCGCGTGCCGTGCCGTGTCGTGCTTTTTATATGCGTTGGTGTTGGTGGCAGAGGCAAAGGGTCATCTTCGGGGCCCGTGCGACGTGCCGCGCCGAGTCTGTGTCGTGCCGCGTGTGCCGGTGCCACGCAGGCCCTTACGCTCCGATGGTGGCCCCTGTGCACGATGTGCTTTCGAGCCTGGGAGCGAGGAGCTCTGAGACCCCGCCTTGCTGATCGCGCTGGCGCTTGCCGCAGCGGCGCTGCCTCTCCCTCTCGCTCTCACCACCCTCGCAGTCGGCGGGGTAGGAGGAGGTAAGGCGGAGGAGGAGGGAAGGTGGAGGAGGATGAGTAGGAGGAGGGGGAGGAGGAGGAGGAGGAGGAGGAGGAGGAGGAGGAATAGGAGGAGGAGGAGGAGGAGGAGCAGGAGGAGGAGGAGGAGGAGGGGGTCTGAAACGTTGCCCCAGAGTTGTGCGAGGTAACATGCTCGGCCCTGGCCGCCGCTGGTGCGTGCGCGTCTT
Source organism: Prorocentrum cordatum (assembly GCA_963575745.1). NCBI lineage: Eukaryota > Dinophyceae > Prorocentrales > Prorocentraceae > Prorocentrum > Prorocentrum cordatum. The sequence continues at coordinate 15,832 of CAUYUJ010009324.1, forward strand.
TCGGGCTGGGCGGAGCCTGTTGTGCTGTCAGTCCGCGCCAACAGGCACTCAGAAGGTGAAGAGCCTGTCGTTTGGGTCTGCACGCACGTTTACAACGCTGATTCACGAAGGCGAAGCAAAATTAGCACTGCTCGCCACGTGCATGTCCTATCCTCTTGCCCTCTGCCTCTGTCGTTCCTTCAGGGGCAAGGTGGCAGTCCGCGCGGCGAGGTGCCGCTTGCACCGCGCTCTCGTCGCTGGAGCCGCCGGGGTGGTTCGCAATGCAAACATATACGAAGGGAGCGGGCTAACATCATGTTGAGGTGCGCATTTGCTGCGCTCTTCGGGCGGCCCCGCAAATTGCGAGGGCCCGCTCGCGTTGCTTGTTGCCCTTCAGGGCCAGACGAGGCGTCCTGGAGGGAGTCTGGCCTCCTGCGCCATCGCAGTAGCGAAATGCACGTGCCGCCATCCGGATGGACTGGGCAACCTTGACACCTGTACTGCTCCGATCGAAGAAAGTGGGACAGGCCCAACGCGCCTCGCGAGTGGAGCAGAACAGGTAACTCCCGTCCCCAGCCCTTGAGCCCGCAGACCGGGAGGCACATGGGGGCCCCCCCGGGGGGGGAGTTTTTGCACGCGCGCCTCCCGACCGGAGGGTGGTTCGGTGACCTTCCGTCGATGCGCGCACGCCGGGCCCCCACCCCCACAGGAGCGCGAGACACTGGTCTTTCGGCGGCTACCCTGATCTCTTGAGCGGTCCTGGACGCCCCATTGAGAAGACCCGGGGCCGCCTCGGGCCACCTTGGACGCCTCCCTGGCCATCGTGGGGAGCTTCCCGCGGGCCCCAACATGTCTCTGGACGACCTTCGCGAGCCCCCTCCCCCCACAACAACAACAGCAACAACAACAACCATCATTTTAAGACTGTTCGCTGTTATCTGCTCGCGTGTCATTCAATATGCATATCCCAAACCCTGGATACCCGCCCTCTTCGTCTTCGATTGTGCCCCTTTTTGGAGGGTACATTCATTCCCTGACACGTGTGGTTGGTGAAGCCCTTGAAAACGAAGGGTAACAGATAACGGGGGAGAATGAGGACGAAGGGATCGGAGGAAGGGAGGGGAGGGGCAAGAAGGAGGGAGGACGATGATTTGCGCTGTGAGTGGCGATTCAGCTCGCGCCATGGCTTCCGCCAGCCACTCCAACACAGGCTAACAATACGTTTCGCCATGGGCCACGCCATAAACAGCGCCACGTACCACCCCCTTGAAAGAACATATCGTGGATACCCCCACGGGGGGACGTACAGTTGCGAACTTGTGTCAGAAACAAATTTCGTGGAACCCTGAAAAGAAGCGCGATGTTGGGAGAGTGGGGCAGAAGGATGGTGGAAACTGCAACCGTGTCGAGAGGAGCGAGGGGATGTGGAGTGGATTGGGAATGGGGCGGACAAGAGTAGGGTTTCAGGAGGAGGAGCGGCAAGGAGTGGAGAAGAGGAACCGGGAGGAGTGCGGAGGAGCGGGGGGCGCACGTAGGAATCTGGAGGAGGGGCTGGGAATAACTTGGGAAACATGCGGAATGCGAGCGGGACAGGGTGGAGATTGTTGGGGTGGGATGGGGTGGCCTGGGGAGGAGTGGGCGGAGTGCGAAAAACAGAGGAATAGCACAATGGAGTACGAACGAAATACAAATGAAGATAAAGGGAAAGAGTAGAGAAGACTGGGAAAGAACGTTGAAAAGTGGGGGCAGGTGGATGCGAGCGGAGACTGGGTGCGGAACCAAGGCGCGGGGGGATTGGAAGGCACTTGAAAGTCTCCCATGACCTCTGGGGGGCCTCGGAATGGACCCGATGACCACCGAGCAGTTCCAGAGGCTCCGAGAACCTGCGGGGGCGCCCCGGGGGCCTCGTCGAGGGAGGCCTTCGTTCGAAGCCTTCGGCGGGCGGGCGGGTCGTGCGGGCGGGTCGTTGAAGCGCAAATTCTGTTCGAACCGCCAGGCGATGTGTAGCGGGAGTGTGATTCCTGAGTGTCGAGGGGCGGCATCGGAATAAATTCTTGACGCTTCGCGTATCCCCACCAGCCCATCCAGAATCGATTGCCCGTTTTCTTGAGGCCCCTTTGGGGGCTATCTTGAGCCATGCTCGGCTATTGGCTGTCGGAGGCTATCTTGAGCCATGCTCGGCTATCTTGGGCCATATTGAGGCTGTCTTGAGGTTTCTGAGGTCTGTCGGAGGCTATCTTGAGCCATGCTTGGCTATCTTAGGCAATTTTGAAGGCCATCTTGGGCTATCTAGGGCTCTCTTGGAGCCATCTTGGGCCAAAAAGGGCGGGGTGGAGGGTCTTTGGGAGAGGCTGGGAGGCCTCTTGGGGCCATCTTGGGCCCCATGTCTCAAAAGAGGAGGTTCCTCAATTTGGATCCCCCCTCGGAGGCTGTCCAACGGCGTCTTGGGGCCGTCTTGGAGCGCTCTTGGGCGCCTCTTGGGCGATCTTGGGGCCGCGTCTTCGACCTTCTTGGGCCCCTCTTGGGGCCCCTTTGGGCCATCATGGTGCCATCTTAATTAAGGCTTCCAAAACCCATCGGAAGCGAAAAGGCGAGAATGCCAAAAATATTGTTTTTCCCTAGGCTTTTGAAGTGTTTTGGCATCTTGGAGAGCGCCGTGGAGGGCTCGAAGGGCACTTGGATCCATCTTGGGGCTGTGTTGGGGCCTCTTGGGGGTAGGTCGGAGGCTATCTTGACCCATTTTGAAGTAACATGGGCCATCTTGGAAACCATCTTGCGACTTTGAACGCCTCTTGGAGCAGTCATGGGCCATCTTGGACGCTCCAACGCCTCGCGGCGCGCCCCGTCCAGGCCCAGGGGAGGGGGGTAGGGGGAGGGGTTTCAGTGGAAGAGAGGAGAACAAAAACGCGTTACATTACCTAAGTCCAAAGGGCAGGTGGGATTGTGAGGAAGTATTAAGCGGGAGCCGCGATTCGGTGGTAAGTTGCGAGGAAGTCCCATGCGAGAGCGCGATTCTTCAATACATTGTGAGGAAGTATCAAGCGGGGGCCGCGATCCGGTGGTAAATTGCAAGGAAGTCCCAAGCGAGAGAGATTCTTCAATCAATTGTGAGGAAGTATCAGGCGGGAGCCGTTGTTGTTGTAAACCGGGGGCCAACAACGCAGTTTGACCTTCAAGATTTTCCTGATAGAAAACAGGGTGCGAGCTCCGGGACAGGCGCTTCAATCGGAAAAAAACAATGTGCACCGGACGGGGGGATCAACAATAATGATTCTTCAGAAATGAGAGCTCAACAACAACACCAACAATAACACCACCGACAACAACGGCAGCAACAACAACAATGACAACAATATTTTTAAGACTGTTCGCGCTTATATGTTCGAGTGTCCAATAACGCGTATTTCCCAAACCCTCGATACCCGCCCTCTTCGTCTTCGATCGAACCCCTTTTGGGGGGTATACCTTTCTTCCCTGCAGGCCGGGCCCCGGCAAGCGGCGGGGCGGCCGCGGACCGTCGGCCTGGCCAGCGGCAGCGCTGATCGGCGGGGCGGCCGCGGACAGCAAAATCCGTCCAATGACGCCTCCACGATGCCCTCTGGAGGCACCCAAGAAGCCTCCAGGCGTCTCCGTCCGCCATGCGGGGGCTTCTGCGGCGGACGATGTGGTCACAGGTGGGTCGTCTCGGGATCGGCCCTCCTTCTCCCGCCGTGCCCCTCCTCCCGTCCTCCCAATATCGATCCTCTGCCTCCTCCTCTTCCCCTTCCTCTTCCTCCTCCACCTCCTCGTCTTCTTCTTCTTCTTCTTCTTCTTCTTCTTTTTTTTGTTTTTCTTCTTTTTCTTATTTTTCCTCCTCCTCCTCCCCCCCCTCCTCCTCCCCCCCTCCTCCCCCCAGTTTTACGGGTTTGGCGGTTGGCTGGCTGTGTTGGAAGCAGCTTCTTCGCGTAGTCTAGATGCAGACCTACGGACCACTTTGGGTTCAAGAGGGGATCGTGTTTTGAGGCCGCTCCTCAAAGCTGGGTCGGGCAGCTTCTTCGTTGCCGAAGCTCGCCGTGGCCAGAGGACCCTCTTGTCTCCCCATTCGGCGTCCAGGCGACTTGCGGGGATCAAGCTGGAGAGATCGAGCTGACACTGCGTATGTCGATATACACTCGTACGAATTGAGGTAATCCCACACCCCGGAGAGGCGGGGAAGTTTCAGCCTGTCATCGAGGGACTGCAAAAGTCGTCAAGCCTATCACGAGTTCGGTTGTTCCTTTCAATATCTTCTTATCCTTCTTCTTCTTCCGCCCCGCCCCGCCCCGCAGTTTCAGCAGCAGTTTCACCATCAGTTTTAGATTTAGAATTGTGTGCACAATGGGGAATTTCGTATGTGTCTCGCACAGGACGGCCGACAGCGACGTAATCACGGGTTATCAATCGAATCGGCTAGATTCTGTTCTCCAGCTTGCGGCTGATGGCGGCGTCCCAGCGCCTCCGCCCAGCCCCGCGTAGGTCCGCCCCCCTGGGACGACACAGCTTTCTGTTGTCACGCGGACCTTACGAACGCGCAGGCCAGTCGGGCAGCTCAGAGGCACTGAGCTGCTACTTGAGCACCGCAAGCCAGGGGGAAAGAGGAACTGCAGGGCGGCCTCAGAGAGAGAGGGCGGGAAGGCGGACCACCTCGGACCGTGTCGATTTCCAGCGGGCGTGCTGCGGCCCAGGCGCGTCCAGGTGCGCCCAGGAAGGGGGCCTTGCACACTTGTAAAGCCAGGTGGTGGTCCGAGCAGGCTCGAGCAGGGCCTGTACGCAACGCCAGGTGGCGGGATTAGGGTGCAGCACCGTCCAGGACCTGAGAGGGCCCCCCCCCAGGACGACACCGGCGCCACCGCCTAGCCCCGCGCAGGTCGGGGACGGCGAAGAGGGGGTGATGACTTGGGAGATGTATTTCATGCCCCCCTTCTTCTTCTTCTTCTTTTGCTTTTCCTGCTTCTTCTTTTTCTTTCTCTTCCTCTTCTCCTTCGAGTTCTTCTTCTACTTTCGATGTGTCTCCTGGCCCACCCCCCTCGTTCGCGCACATGCCTCGGGTCACGACTTGCGCACCCCCCTCTTGCAGCCCCCCCTTCTGGACGCCTCCGAGCAGGGCCGCCTCCCCGGGACGGCACAGGCACAGGCGCAGTCCCCGGTCTCCAGCCAGTCGGAAGTCTCAACAGCGTGTTGTGGCGGACCGTGTGGTGACCTCGACATCTCAAGATACCCCACGGTCGGGCCGAGGCACACGATCGAGGTCGGTTCGAGGAGGGTACCCTGATGCTCTTCATGCTTGTTGGACGTCCTTGTGCATCCTCGGGGAGGGTACCCTCGAGGGATCTTCTGGTTTGGGGCGTCTTGCCCGGGGAAGTGCCTCGTGCTCTTGCAGGATGTTCTCCTGTCCTCCTTCCGACCGCACCGCACGGTCCGTCACCGCACGGTCTCTGGACCTCGGAGGTCCGTCACCGCACGGTCCGTCACCGCACCGCAGGGTCCGCCACCGCGCGGCCCGTCGCTGCAACATCGACGCCCGGTATTTGGGACCGGTGCCATCCCGGACGCCGGAGCTCCGGAGTGCCCTCCCCCCTTCTCTTTCCTCCGGCTGCGCGGCCGCCATCCGCCCCGTCTCCTTTCTCGGTGCAGCCGGACAGCTCGTCCGCTCTGCCCCGGCTACTGGAGCGCGCGGGCGGGCCACCTCTGCCGCGCCGCGACGGAGCAGGTGCATCCTCGGGGGGGGCCCTCTCGAGGGATCTTCTGGTTCGGGGTGCTTCGGGTGGCGGAGGGTCTCACGTTGCACGCTGTTGAAGCATGCTCGGCTGTCTTAGGTCCGACCTCCGCCGACTGCGCCACCGCGCGTTTTTGGGACCTCGGAGGCCCTGGTCGCCCGAGACGGCCCGAGTCCCGAGGCCGTGCGGGGACCCCGAACTCCCCGCAGGTTCACTGCGCGGTGCGTTTTGGGGCTCCCAATCCTTGGACGCCAAACCTTTGGCTCGCAACCCTTGGACGCCAATCCTTGACTCCCAATCCTTGGACCTGATCCGCGCCTCCTGGGCGCCAATTTCCTCGACGCCCCCGAGTAGGGCCGCCCCCCCGGAACGATGCCGGCGCAGTCCCCAGCCTCCAGTGTCCTCCGCCCCCCTGGCGCCGCGGCCAGGAGTTTCACGCCCGGGCCGCCAGGGATGGGTCGGCCCCGGGGCTTCCGAGAAGCCCCGCTGGCTTCTGAGAAGGCCTGCGCTCCCTCTCGGACGCCTGGTCGCTTTTGGCTCATTGCCTCATGAGGCGATTGAGAAACCTCCTCCTCCTCCTCCTTCTCCCCATATTCCTCCCCGTCTCCTGCTATCGTCCTTCTCCTTCCCTTCCCTATCCCTTCTCACTCCCGCCAAGCTCTCCCCCCTTTCCGATGAAACGACAACGTGTCCAGGACCTGGAACCGTCAGCCTGGCACCCTGGCACATCATTGTTCGCACATTGCGCGGCAGTACTTGCGGTCGACCAGAGGGCAATCAGTATTCATGTGTTGCGGTGCTAACTGTATCGCGCCGCTGAATCCGCCCCTGCGGATGATTCATTTTCGTTTCGGTATTAACGATAACCCAGGGGGTTTTCTTGATTGCTTCATGCGGTTAACTCGGCTCCCCAGAAGCCGTTCGGGACAATCTGGGCCCCCCCGGACGCTTTTCGGCGAGGCGCAGCTGCTGGAACGCATCGCGCGGCTGGAACGCATCCCGTGGCTGGAACGCATCCCGTGGCTTCTGAGAAGCCTCGCTGGCTTCTGAGAAGGCCTGCCCCCTCTCGCTTCCCCCCCCCCCTTGGGCGCGCCGCCGACGCGACCCCGAGCGGACGGAATCCAGCCTGGCACTCGAGCCTCGAACCTCGATGCTCGATCTCCGCTGGGGCGCGCCGCCGACACCCCCAGAAGGGACCTCCTGGACGCTCGGCACGGGGGAGGGGGACGCAAGAGGTAGAGAGGCGCCCGCCCTCGACGACGACGGCGACGGCGACGGCGACGGCGACGGCGACGGCGACGACGACGGCGACGGCGACGGCGACGGCGACGGCAACGGCGACGGCGACAACGACGGCGGCGACCGCGACGGCGACGGCGGCGGCGACTGCGACGACGACGACGAAACAACGACGACGACGACGACCGCGACGACGACGGTGATGACGACGACGGCGACGGCGACAACGACGACGACGACGTCGACGTCGACGACGACGACGGCGGCGACGACGACTGCGACGGCGATGACGTCGAAGCAACGACGGCAACGGCGACGGCGACGGCCACGGCGACGACGACGGCGACGACGACGATGGCGTTGGCGACGACGCCGACGACGACGATGGCGACGACGGCCACGACGGCGACGACGACGACGACGACGACGGTGATGACGACGACGACGGCGTCGACGACGACGACAGTGACGGGGACGATGACGATTGCGACGGCGATGACGACGAAACAACGACGGCGACGGTGACGGCGACGGCGACGGCAACATCGACGACGACTACGATGGCGTCGGCGACGGCGACGACGACGACGACGACGGCGACGACGACGACGTCGTCGACGACGACAGTGACGGCGACGACGACGACGGCGATGACGACGGCAACGACGACGACGGCGACGGCGACGGCGACGACGACCACCGCGACGGCGACGGCGACAGCGACGACGACGATGGCTTCGGCGACGGCGACGACGACGGCGACGGCGACGACGGTGACGACGGTGACGAGGACGACGACGACGGTGACGACGGCGACGACGTCGACGACGACGACAGTGACGTCGACGACGACGACGACGGCGACGGCGACGACGACGACGATGGCGACGACGACGACGACGACGACGACGACGACGACGGTGACGACGACGACGTCGACGACGACGACAGAACGGGCGACGACGACGGCGACGACGATGACGACGAAGCAACGACGGCGACGGCGACGGCGAGGGCGACGGCGACGACGACGACGGCGACGACGACGGCGACGGCGACGGCGACGACGACGACCAGGACAGTGACGACGACGACGGCGTTGACGACGACGACGAGGACAGCAACGAAGACGACGATGACGACGGCGACGGCGACGGCGACGTCGACGACGACGACGACGACGGTGACGACGACGACGTCGACGACGACGACGACGGCGACGACGACGACGACGTCGACGATGACTGCGACGATGGCGACGGCGACGGCGAGGGCGACTTCGACGGCGACGGCGACGGGGACGGCGTCGGCGACGTCGACGACGACGACAGTGACGACGACGACGACGACAATGGCTTTGACTACGACGACGACAGCGACGACGACGACGACGACGGCGATGACAGCGGCGACGACGACGGCGTCGACGACGACAGTGATGACGACGACGACGACGTCGGTGACGGCAATGACGACGGCGTCGGTGACGGCGACGGCGAAGGCGACGGCGACGGCGACGACGACGGCGGCGGCGGCGGCATCGGCGACGGCGACGACGACGACGGCGGTGGCGACGGCGACGGCGACGACGACAACGACGGTGACGGCGACGACGACGACGACGGTGATGACGTCGACGACGACGACGATGGCGAAGGTGACGGCGACGACGACGACGGCGACGGGGTTGACTGCGACGACGACAACGACGACGACGACGACAACGGTGACTACGACGACGTGGGCGACGCCGACGGCGACGACGACGACGATGACGACGAAACAACGACGTCGACGGCGACGGCAAGGGCGACGGCGACGGCGACGACGACGGCGTTGGCGGCGACGGCGACGGTGGCGACGACGACGTTGCCGGCGACGGCGACGACGACGACGATGACGTCGACGATGACGACGACGATGGCGACGACGACCGCGACGACGACGGTGACGACGACGACGGCGACAGCGACAATGACGACGACGACGTCGACGTCGACGACGCCGACGGCGGCGACGACGACTGCGACGGCGATGACGTCGAAGCAACGACGGCAACGGCGACGGCGACGGCCACGGCGACGACGGCGACGGCGACGGCGACGACGACGACGACGGCGTCGACGACGACGGCGACGACGACGGCGTCGGCGACGGTGACGACGACAGTGACGACGACGACCTCAATGGCGACGTCAACGACGACAGCGACGACGACGACGGCGACGGCGACGGCGAGGGCGACGACGAGGACGACGACGGTGACGACGACGATGACGACGGCGGCGACGACGATGACGAAACAACGACGGCGATGGCGACGGCGGCGGCGATGGCGACGGCGACGGCGACGGCCACGGCGACGGCGACGACGACGACGGCGGCGGCGGCGACGGCGACGGCGACGACGACGGCGTTGGCGACGGCGACGACGGCGACGACAGTGACGACGACGACGATGGCGTCGGCGACGGCGACGACAGCGACGACGACGACGGCGATGGCGACGGCGACGACGACGACGATGACGTTGACGACGACGACGACGGCGACGACGACGACGGCGAAGACGATGACGACGAAGGAACGATGGTGACTGCGACGGCGACGGCGACGGCGACGGTGACTGTGTCGACGACGACGGCGGCGGCGGCGACGGCGTCGGCGACGGAGACGACGACGACAGTGACGACGACAGTGACGACGTCGATGACGATGGCGACGACGACGACGGCGACGGCGACGACGACGGCGACGACGATGACGACGAAACAACGGCGGTGACGGCGACGGCGACGATGACACGAGACAATGGCGGCGTCGGCGACGGCGACGGCGTCGGCAACGGCGACGGCGATGACGACGACGACGGCAGCCGCGGCGACGGCGACGGCGACGACGACAGTGACGACTGCGACGACGATGGCGACGACGACGTCGACGACAGCGACGACGACGACGGCGACGGCGACGACGACGACGACGATGGCGACGACGACGACGACGGCGACGACGACGACGTCGAATCAACGACGGCCACGGCGACGGCGACGACGGTGTAGGCGACGGCGACGACGATGACGACGACAGTGACGACGACGACGATGGCGACGACGACGACTACGCCCACGACGGCGACGACGACGATGACGGCGACGACCATGACGACGACGACGGCGGCGGCGACGACGATGGCGTCGGTGACGACAACGACGGCCACGACGACGACGACGACAGTCCCCTGTGTCCCCCCCTGGCGCCGCGGCCAGGAATTTCACACCCACGCCGTCAGGGACAGGGCGGCCCCGCGCGCGCGGGGGCTGCCCTCTCCGTGTGCGGAGGGGAGGACAGGGGGCCGCAGGGCGCGTGTGAAGAGGCCGAGGATGGAGGAGGAAGAGGAGGGCGAGGAGGAGGAGATGATGATGATGATGGTGGTGGTGGTGGTGGTGATGGTGGTGATCGTGATGTTGATGATAATGATATTCATGGTGACGATGGTGATGGTGATGGTGATGGTGATGGTGAATGTGATGAGGATGACGACGGCGATGTCGATGGTGATATTGTTGATGATGATGCTGGTCATGATGATGCTGCTGATGCTGTTGATGATGATGATGATGCTGATACAGATGCTGCGGATGATGATGATGATGATGATGATGATGATGATGATGATGATGATGATGATGATGATGATGATGATGATGATGATGATGATTCTGATTATGCTGATGATGACGATGACGATGATGATGATGATGATGGTGATGAGGGTGATGGCGATGGTGATGGTGATGATGATGCTGCTGATGATGATGATGTTGATGATGCTGGCTGGGGATAAGGAGGAATTCATGAGGAAAACGATGGTTGCGATTACGAAGAAGGCACGCGGGATGAGGGGCCCGGGGCGATGGGTGACAAGTGAGGGGGAACAGCTGGAGGAGGTCACCTCCTCCATGTTCGCCGTCCTCGTCTTCGCCACCGCCCTTACCACCGGACTGTTTTCACTTCTGATGGGTTCTCTGGTGCGCAGTTTGCGAACGAGGGTGGCATTTCACTCTCCTCATCATACCTCATCATCACCCCTCCGCCTCGTCATCGTCAACATCATATATCCCCTGTGGGGGAGAGATGGACTCAGCACAACGGTGGATGGGCGGGCGCGGAGGAGGGTGAGGGAGATCACTACGCGCAGAGAAAGGAAGCAGGAATGCGGAGAGAAAATTCACCCCATCTCCCCCTCGCCCGTGATCACTTTTCTGCATCGCCCTCACCCAAACAGCCCTCCGCGTCCTCTTCCTGGTATTCTCTCGCGCACCCCTCGCTGCCTACCCCCCCCCCGGCCCAACCATTGCCATCGCTGGTCCATCCTCATTCTCCCCCCCCCCCTCCTCCCCATCCCCCTTCTTTCAACTCGTCGGAGTGGCGCGGGGGGAACAGGATGTAGGGAGAGAAGGGAAGGCTGAGACTTTGCATAATCCTCCACTCCGCCATCGTTGTCTCATGCTCGCCGCTATAGGAATATGTCATGGAGTGCGAGAGTGGGGAATGGGGATAAGGGGGAGGTGGAGGAGGAGGAACAGGAGGACGAGGAGGAGGAGGAACAGGAGGATGACGATGTGGGAAATATGAACGAGGAGGTAAAACAGGGTGAAGAGGGAGGGGGAAAACACATATCATGACGAGGCGGAGGGGAAGGGAGAGAGGGACGATATCGCGGATCAGGAGGGCAACGATGAGGGTGAGGATAACTTATCGCTTGCTTGAATGTCTAAAGACGCTACGCGCGGAACATGATATTTATATTCACACTTTTAATTTTCAAATATTCAAAAGAATCCCAGTTTCATCCCCTCCAAAGGAATCCTATTATCATCCCCCACAACAGGAATTCTGTTGCAATCGCTCGCAAAAGGAATCAAAGTGTAACATCCGCACAAGGAATCTTATTGCAATCCCCCAAAAGAGGGAGTCGTTTTACAAGCCTCCACAAACTGATTTTCATGGCAATTCCCTTCAACAGGAATCCACTTGTACCCCACCCATCGGAAGGAATCCTGTTGCAATCCTCGTCAAAAGGAGCCCTTGTGGAAGCCTCCACAAAAGGAGCCTGTTGTAATAGTCAGCATCACATTATTATGGAAAGGAATCTTAATGCTATTCCCATGCAAGGGGACCTCCTCTAATCCTGTAAACAAGGAGTCCACTTGTGATCCTCTGCAGAAGAAGTCCGACTGTAACCATCCCCAAGAAGCATCTTAATGTAATCCCGCGCAAGAGGAATATGATTCTTAGGCTTACGCCACACCGCCGACCCCTTGTTTATGCCAATCTGGGGGTAGTAGAAGCTGCGAAGGGGTGAAAAGGCGAGTGATATTTGTTTGGTGTCTGTTCGCCGCCACCGCCAGAGGGTCTCGGGCAGTTCCGCGGGGAGGTCCGAGCGGACGGCGACACCGCGAGTTTTGGAGCCACTCGGGGGCCGTTTCGGAGCCTTTGGGGTGCTTCTTGGGGTTCCTTGGGGCGTCTGGGCGGCCTCGTGAGGGCCTCTGGGGGCCTCTTGGGGCACTCTTGTGGCCCCCTGGGGCTCCTGGGGGCAGCTAGAGTTTCAACATGTTTGGTCGCCCTCTTGGGCCCCTATTGGTGCCGTCTTGGAGCCTTCTTGGGCCGTCTTGGGGACCTCTTGGGCCGTGTTGGGGCCGTCGTGGGCCGTCTGGAGGCCGTCTTGGGGGCCTCTTGGGCCATCTTGGGGCTGTCTATGGGGCCTCTTTGGCCGTCTTGGAGCGTCGGGAAGCCGAAAAGGCGGAAAAGCAAAAAACATCGAGAAACACCATGGAAAATCAACAATTGTAGACTCTTGGGGCCCTCTTGGGAGGGTTGTTTGGGACCTCGGGGGCCGTCTTGGAGTCCTCTTGGCTCGTCTTGGGGCCATCTTGGGCGTCTTGGAGCGGTCGTTTGGCGTCTCGCGGCCTTCGTGGGCCGTCTTGGAGGTCTTTTGGGGGCTTTTTGGCCCGTCTTGAGGCCCTCTTGGGCCCGGAAAAGCCTCGTGAACCGTTCGTCCCGGACCCCTCCCCACCTCCAAATCGGCTCTCTTGGGCCGTCTTGGGGACCTCTTGGGCCGTCTTGGGGCCGTCTTGGGCTGTCTGGAGGCCGTCTTGGGGGACTCGTGGGCCATCTTGGGGCTATCTTTGGGGCCTCTTCGCGCGTCTTGGAGCGTCGGGAAGCCGGAAAGGCGGAAAAGGAAAAAACATCGAAAAACACGCTGGAAAATCAGCAATTTTAGACTCTTTGGGCCTTCTTGGGAAGCTCATTTGGGACCTCAAGGCCGTCTTGGAGACCTCTTGGCCCGTCTTGGGGCCATCGTGGGCGTCTTGGAGCGGTCGTTTGGCGTCTCGGAGCCTTCGTGGGCCGTCTTGGAAGCCTCTTGGGGGCTTCGTGGCCCGTCTTGAGGCCCTCTTGGGCCAGGAAAAGCTCCGTGGATCGCTCGTCCCGGACCCCCCCCCCTCCAAATCGGCCCTCTTGGGCCGTCTTGGGGACCTCTTGGGCCGTCTTGGGGCCGTCTTGGGCCGTCTGGAGGCCGTCTTGGGGGAGTCTTGGGCCATCTTGGGGCTATCTTTGGGGCCTCTTCGCGCGTCTTGGAGCGTCGGGAAGCCGGAAAGGCGGAAAAGCAAAAAACATCAAAAAACACTCTGGAAAATCAGCAATTTTAGACTCTTTGGGCCTTCTTGGGAAGCTCATTTGGGACCTCAAGGCCGTCTTGGAGACCTCTTGGCCCGTCTTGGGGCCATCGTGGGCGTCTTGGAGCGGTCGTTTGGCGTCTCGGAGCCTTCGTGGGCCGTCTTGGAAGCCTCTTGGGGGCTTCGTGGCCCGTCTTGAGGCCCTCTTGGGCCAGGAAAAGCCCCGTGGATCGCTCGTCCCGGACCCCCCCCCCCTTCAAATCGGCCCTCTTGGGCCGTCTTGGGGACCTCTTGGGCCGTCTTGGGGCCGTCTTGGGCCGTCTGGAGGCCATCTTGCGGGACTCTTGGGCCATCTTGGGGCTATCTTTGGGGCCTCGTCGCGCGTCTTGGAGCGTCGGGAAGCCGGAAAGGCGGAACAGGAAAAAACATCGAAAAACACGCTGGAAAATCAGCAATTTTAGACTCTTTGGGCCCTCTTGGGAAGCTCATTTGGGACCTCAAGCCGTCTTGGAGACCTCTTGGCCCGTCTTGGGGCCATCGTGGGCGTCTTGGAGCGGTCGTTTGGCGTCTCGGAGCCTTCGTGGGCCGTCTTGGAAGCCTCTTGGGGGCTTCGTGGCCCGTCTTGAGGCCCTCTTGGGCCAGGAAAAGCACCGTGGATCGCTCGTCCCGGACCCCTCCCCACCTCCAAATCGGCCCTCTTGGGCCGTCTTGGGGACCTCTTGGGCCGTCTTGGGGCCGTCTTGGGCCGTCTGGAGGCCGTCTTGGGGGACTCTTGGGCCATCTTGGGGCTATCTTTGGGGCCTCTTCGCGCGTCTTGGAGCGTCGGGAAGCCAGAAAGGCGGAAAAGGAAAAAACATCGAAAAACACTCTGGAAAATCAGCAATTTTAGACTCTTTGGGCCTTCTTGGGAAGCTCATTTGGGACCTCAAGGCCGTCTTGGAGACCTCTTGGCCCGTCTTGGGGCCATCGTGGGCGTCTTGGAGCGGTCGTTTGGCGTCTCGGAGCCTTCGTGAGCCGTCTTGGAAGCCTCTTGGGGGCTTCGTGGCCCGTCTTGAGGCCCTCTTGGGCCAGGAAAAGCCCCGTGGATCGCTCGTCCCGGCCCCCTCCCCCCCTCCAAATCGGCCCTCTTGGGCCGTTTTGGTGACCTCTTGGGCCGTCTTGGGGCCGTCTTGGGCCGTCTGGAGGCCGTCTTGGGGGACTCTTGGGCCATCTTGGGGCTATCTTTGGGGCCTCTTTGCCTGTTTTGGAGCGTCGGGAAGCCGGAAAGGCGGAAAGGAAAAAACATCGAAAAACACTCTGGAAAATCAGCAATTTTAGACTCTTTGGGCCCTCTTGGGAAGCTCATTTGGGACCTCAAGGCTGTCTTGGAGACCTCTTGGCCCGTCTTGGGGCCATCGTGGGCGTCTTGGAGCGGTCGTTTGGCGTCTCGGAGCCTTCGTGGGCCGTCTTGGAGGCCTCTTGGGGGCTTCGTGGCCCGTCTTGAGGCCCTCTTGGGCCAGGAAAAGCCCCGTGGATCGCTCGTCCCGGACCCCTCCCCACCTCCAAATCGGCTCTCTTGGGCCGTCTTGGGGACCTCTTGGGCCGTCTTGGGGCCGTCTTGGGCTGTCTGGAGGCCGTCTTGGGGGACTCTTGGGCCATCTTGGGGCTATCTTTGGGGCCTCTTCGCGCGTCTTGGAGCGTCGGGAAGCCGGAAAGGCGGAAAAGGAAAAAACATCGAAAAACACGCTGGAAAATCAGCAATGTTAGACTCTTTGGGCCCTCTTGGGAAGCTCATTTGGGACCTCAAGGCCGTCTTGGAGACCTCTTGGCCCGTCTTGGGGCCATCGTGGGCGTCTTGGAGCGGTCGTTTGGCGTCTCGGAGCCTTCGTGGGCCGTCTTGGAAGCCTCTTGGGGGCTTCGTGGCCCGTCTTGAGGCCCTCTTGGGCCAGGAAAAGCTCCGTGGATCGCTCGTCCCGGACCCCCCCCCCCTTCAAATCGGCCCTCTTGGGCCGTCTTGGGGACCTCTTGGGCCGTCTTGGGGCCGTCTTGGGCCGTCTGGAGGCCATCTTGGGGGACTCTTGGGCCATCTTGGGGCTATCTTTGGGGCCTCTTCGCGCGTCTTGGAGCGTCGGGAAGCCGGAAAGGCGGAAAAGCAAAAAACATCAAAAAACACTCTGGAAAATCAGCAATTTTAGACTCTTTGGGCCTTCTTGGGAAGCTCATTTGGGACCTCAAGGCCGTCTTGGAGACCTCTTGGCCCGTCTTGGGGCCATCGTGGGCGTCTTGGAGCGGTCGTTTGGCGTCTCGGAGCCTTCGTGGGCCGTCTTGGAAGCCTCTTGGGGGCTTCGTGGCCCGTCTTGAGGCCCTCTTGGGCCAGGAAAAGCCCCGTGAATCGCTCGTCCCGGACCCCCCCCCCCCCCTCCAAATCGACCGGACCAGGCTCCCGGGGGAGGGGTTTGGGGAGGGGGAAGCATCTCACACGCCGATGATCCCCAAGGGGTCGGCGGATTTTAATCCCAAACAAAAAGAATTCCCCCGCAATTGAGCAGTCGGGAATTTGGCAGATACCCCCCCCGTTTTCAATACTTTACATGTTTAATATCGTTTTCATAACGAGGTTCTTTCCTTGAGACCTCCTCCGAACTTTAGAGCCCATTGGCTTTGTATCAAGTAAAACTCCGTCTTGGCACCTAACGACACTTGTAGTTGTTTTTTTTACAACACATAGCAGTATATAAGCATTGCAACACATGTTTTCGTTGCATTCTTTCGAAGTTTATTCCAGGCGAACCCATTGGACCGACGTCTCAGGCGAAACCCCGTTTGCAGTTTTTTGTATAACAGAGAATAGCGCAGTGAAAGCATAGGGTTGCTGATTGCTCCAGCGAAATATGTTGTTCATGTTCTTTATGAACGAAAAGAGGAGCCAGACGTTCGCTCTATATCTGGTCAGCATTCTACACCCGGCTAGCCCAGGGCATTGATAAAGTTTGGATCGGGGTCTCAGACGAGGTTTCATTTTCGATTCAAGGCAGTTTGCCAGTAACAATTCCAGAGAAGATCTGCCATATCCTTGGCTGTTCAGCTGTGGATGATTAATTTAGAATGCGTTTTGCAGACGGTTATAATCACATTCTCGTTGTGAGGATTACAATCGAATTCCGTGCCTAGGGGATTACAATAGGATTCGTCATGTGAAGGATTGCAGTAATATTTTATATGGAGGGTTTCAACGGGATTCCTTTGGAAAGGACGGCGTTCATATTTTTTGCAGGATGGTTACAGGAAGGTACCTTTTGTCGAGGATGGCGCTAAGATTTGTCTGGCTGAGTCACATTCGGGTTCCTTCAGAGCAGAAATGCATTCATTTTTAGCCCTCCCTTGGTTGGGTACTCGTTTTGCATAGAGCACCGTGGTCTCCGTCATTCCTCCCCCCCTCCTCCTTCCTCCTTCCTTTCCTCTCCTCCTCGGCGCCCCCAGGGGGGCTGCGATCTTCGAATCTGTCGCCATTTACGTGGGCTGCTGGCAAAGCCAGCCGAGGTACGTCCCACGCAGATCACCACGAGACCTCGCCGTCCCCAGGGGGGCTGCGACCTGCGAAACTGTCGCCACTTTCGTGGGCTCCTGGGAGGGCCAGCGGAGGTACGTCCTACGCAGATTACCGCGGGACCTCGTCGCCCGCTGGGGGCTGCAGTGTGCGAAGCTGTTGCCACTTTCGTGGGGTCCTTGGGGGCCCAGCGGTGGTACGTCCTACGCAGATCACCACGAGACCTCGTCGCCCCCCAGGGGGTCGGCGATCTGCGAAACTGTCGCCAGTTTCGTGGGTTTTGGGAGGGCCAGCGAAGGTGCGTCCTACACAGATTACCACGAGACCTCGCCGTCCCCCGATGGGGCTGCGATGCGCGAAACTGTCGCCGCTTTCGTGGGCTTCTGGAAGGCCCAGCGGAGGTACGTCCTACGCAGATCCCCACGGGACTTCGTCGCCCCCTGGGGGGCGGCGATCTGCGAAACCGTCCACACCTTCATGTGATTCTGGGAGGGCCAGCGGAGGTGCGTCTTCCGCTGATCACCACGAGACCTCGTCGCCCCCTGCGGGGCTGCGATTTGCGAATCTGTCGTCGCTTACGTGGGCTGCTGAGAGGCCAAAGGGAGGTACGTCCCACGCAGATCACCACGAGACCTCGCCGTCCCGTGGGGGTCGGCGATCTGCGATGCGAAGCAGTCGGCACTTTCGTGTGCTCGTGGGAGGGCCAGCGGAGGTGCGTCTTACTTTTTTGGTCTGCGGCCGCGCGACAACGGTCTGGCGGCGAGGGGCAAAGTCCAGGGCAGGCGGCACGACGCGAGTTTGCGAACACAACCGCCACGTTGAGGTGCGTCTTACGCGGATCCCCACGAAACCTCGCCGTCTCCTGGGGGGCTTCGATCTTCGAAACCGTCGCCACTTTCGTGGGATCCTGGGCGGCCCAGCGGAGGTACGTCCCACGCAGATCGCCACGAGACTTCGTCGCCACCTGGGGGGCTGCGATCTTCGAAACCGTCGCCACTTTCGTGGGCTTTGGGAGGGCCAGCAGAGGTGCGTCCCACGCAGATCACCACGAGACCTCGTCGCTCTCTGGGGGTCTGCGGTCTGCGAAGCTGTCGCCACTTTGGTGGGCTTTGGCGAGGGCCATCGGTGGTACGTCCTACGCAGATCACCGCGAGACCTCGCCGTCCCTTGAGGTGCTGCGATCTGTGAAACCGCCGCCACTTTCGTGGGCCCTTGGGGGGCCCAGCGGAGGTACGTCCTACGCAGATGACTACGAGACCTCGCCGTCCTGTCGGGGGTTGCGATCTGCGAAGCTGTTGCCACTATCGTGGGGTTCGGGGGGGTGCCTGCGGAGTGACGTCTTGTGCGGGTCCCCACGAGACTTCGCCGTCCCCTGGGGGGCCTCGCAGCGAATAGCGCATGGCGCTGTTCGTTGCCCATCTCGTACCCCTTATTCAGCTACCTGTTGCTTGTAATGCATGCGGGCACATGCTACGTTTAGCGCGAGGCGCTGTACTGTCATAGCGCGCATGGCGCTGTCTTGCAATGCGAACACAGCGCAAGGCGCTGCTACTCACACGAAATATGTTTCCAATTGTCCTTCGTCATTTTTTCCACGCCCCCTCGTTTTCGCTCTCTTGCCAACGACCTGACTTTATCAGAGTGACGCGGTATATGTGAAACATCTGAGTTTGGCCCGACGTTCTTTGGCGAAGCGTTCAAAAGGCGTTCTGGATCATTCAATGATGGCTTTTGTATTGGGCGATCCGATGTATAGTCGCCACATGCTTGGAAAGGTTGGGTACCTCCCCGGGTTATGTTATTTGTGTGGAGGATTCCATTCGGATTTTTTCTTTGGGGGATTGCAATCGGACTCGTCCTGCGGAGGGTCACAATCGTATTTCACTTAGGGAAGATTGCAATGATAATTGTTTGGTCAAAACGGATAAAATCTTTGAGTGTTTTTCAGTTGACACGTACAACCGTGTTCTTTCTGCGGATGTTTACAGCCCGCCGACACCGGATTACAAT
>CAUYUJ010009324.1:37500-97500 GCA_963575745.1 Prorocentrum cordatum
GCGCGGCGTGTCCGCAGAGCCGGGGCCCGTGATCCTGGGGCGGTCCTGCGGGGGGCAGCGTTGCAGCTGGGGCCCTGAAGTTGGATCTCCAGTGATCGTTTTCTTATTCGTTGTTTCGCCGATCGGCGCTGGTCCTCGCCCCCCCCCCCCCTCTTCCCCCTCTCCATGGAGGAGATCGTGGCTGTTTTTGGCGCCTGCTTCGAGCAGGTGGAGCTTCCCCCGCAGGGCACACTGCTGCAAACAGTCGCGCTGAGCAGATGTCCGTGCAGTCGGGGCCCTGAAGCAGGAGCCCTTTTGGTTGGGGAGGGGCTCCGCATTCCTTAGGTGTTTCACAGCTGGCCTCAGGTTTTCTTTATGCTTTCGATAGGGAATCGAAGCTTAACTTAGAGAATAAAAGGGGCCTCGTTCCTGATTGAGGGTTCCTTAGGTCAACGCCCCGACTGTAGTCCGGGCTCAGAGGTTCGAGGATCGGGGGAGCGAGGTTCGCCTCTGGGAAGGCGTTCCTCGTGGCCACGGCTGGATCCGCCTCGGAATTCCGGGCAGAAGGCATCCCAGGAGAGGTCCAGGGATTGGTTTTTGACCCTTGATCAGGGTCCGCAGGGCGCAGGGAATCTGTTGAGTCGAGTTTCAGAGGTGCAGTCATTTAGGTGGGAGCAGATGGGGTCGGGGGTTTGCGCCGCATCGCCTATGCATCGGCGATGTAGTTCGATGTGGAGCCCGATTTTCTCCGCGCCGGCGTCGCCGATGCATCGGCGACATGGCGCAATCTTCCGACCCCACCTGCTCCTACCCTATATTTGGAAGGCCTTGGTCCAGGGGAGATGGGCTCAGGGGGGCCAGGCTTGTCCCTCTACAGGAGGAATATTCAAAAATAGTAAAACATAGTCTGGGGTTGATTTGTTGAATTTTTTTTCTCAACCATCCTGTGGTGTTGGGTCCTCGTTTTGAAGAGACGGTCCCGCGTTCTTCTCCTCCTCCCGCCTCCTTCCTCCTATCCCTCCTCCCTCCTCCCCCTCCTTGCCTCTGCTCTCCGCATGTCTACCATTTCGGCACACCCCTCACCCGTTTCGTGGCCCCCCAGTGGGACCGCCCGCATGCGTCAGCCACCACCGAACACAGCGTTTCGTGGCCCCATAAAGGGGCTCCACCGAAGGCCCCAGTGGCACCGCCCGCATGCGTCAGCCACCACCCAGTACAGCGTTTCGTGGCCCCGTAGGGAGCTCCACCGAAGGTCCCAGTGGGACCGCCCGCATGCGTCAGCCACCACCCCGTACAGCGTGTCGTGGCCCCATAGGGAGCACCAGCGACGGCCCCAGTGGCACCGCCCGCATGCGTCAGTCACCAACCAGTACAGGGTGTCGTGGCCCCATAGGGAGCTCCACCGACTGCCCCAGTGGGACCGCCCGCATGCGTCAGTCACCGCCAAGTGCAGCGCTTCGTGGGCCGACGGCCCGCGAATTTTTTGAGGTGGTTTTCTTCTCCCAGCCGCGGCCGCGGCTGCGGTCGCGGCTGCAGCTGCGGTCGCGGCTGGGAGGGGGAAACTATCGCGATTTTTTCGCGGTGGGTGGCTGTTTTCGCAGCCGTGGCTGCGGCCGCGGCTGGGAGTGGGAAACTATCGCGACCTTTTCGTTTCGTGGCCTCATAGGGGGCTCCACCGAAGGCCCCAGTGGCACCGCCCGCATGCGTCAGCCACCACCCAGTACAGCCTTTCGTGACCCCGTAGGGAGCTCCACCGAAAGGCCCCAGTGGGACCGCCCGCATGTGTCGTCCACCACCGGTGGCCCCATAGGGAGCTCCACCGAAGGGCCCAGTGGGACCGCCCGCATATGCGTTTCCCCCACCGGGTACCGCTTTTCGTGGCCCCGTAGGGAGTTCCAGTGACCCGCCCGCATGCGACACCCACCCAGTACAGCGGTTCGTGGCCCCATAGGGAGCTGCACCGACGGCCCCAGTGGCACCGCCCGCATGCGTCGGCCACCACCCAGCACAGCGTTTCGTGGCCCCACAGGAGCTCCACCGCAGGTCCCAGTGGCACCGCCCGCATGCGTTTCCCCCAACCAGTACAGCGTTTCGTGGCCGCATGGGGAGCTCCAGCGAGGGGTACCGCCCGCATGCGTCGGCCACCACTCAGTACAGCGCTTCGTGGCTCCACAGGGGGCCCAACCGAAGGCCCCAGTGGCACCGCCCGCATTCGTCTCCCCCACCCATTACGGCACGTCCCTCACGCGTTTCGTGGCCCCATCAGGAGTTCCACCGACAGCGGCACCCACAACGCGTTGCTCACAACTGCGCATGCTTGGGCCCTTCGCCAGGATGCTTTTGACCACTGTTGCGTATTTGTCAGAGTATATTTTTTGATCTGTCGCCCAGAACCCGCCCGTAGGGGGACACACCCGAGCTAAGGCTACATCGACCCCCAATGGTCCACTGATCGCCGACAGGGGGCCTGACAGCCCAACCCCCGCCCAGCAGCGTGCGGCTTCGCCGTCGGGGGCCCGTCGCGGGACTCTCGGCGCTGCGTCGCCGATGCGTCCCGAGGAGGAGGAGGAGGAGGAGGAGGAGGAGGAGGAGGAGGAGGAGGAGGAGGAGGACGAGGAGAGGAGGAGGAGGGGGAGGAGGAGGAGGAGGAGGAGGAGGAGGAGGAGGAGGAGGAGGAGGACGAGGAGAGAGGAGGAGGAGGGGGGGAGGAGGAGGAGGAGGAGGAGGAGGAGGAGGAGGAGGAGGGACAGGGGGGAAGGGGGCCCGTCGGGGCCCGTCCCTCCCCGCATGTCGTTCTCCCTCAGGTCTGGCGACGGCTCTCCGGCGAGCAAGCAGGCCCCGCTCCACGGGGGAGAGAGGGGAGGGTCAGAGAGGAGGGTGCGAGTCCGGGGTGGGGATCGGCGGGGGTGGGTCGGGGACGGGCGTCCTCTCTCCGGACGTCCACATCTCCAGGCACAAGGAGAGCGGCACAGACATACTCTTTTTGGGAGGTTTTGCGCGGACCTCCGAACGCTCAGGTGTTTGCGTGTCTTGTCTTCCGGGGGGTGGCCGTGGATGAAGCGGCTCCTCAGAGAAGCTCAGATCGTTTCCAAAGAGCTGGCCTTCAGCTGGGGGTGGCGCGAGGGCGCGAAGGTAGCTGCGCGCTGCGTATCGCGGAGCAAGAAGGCGCGCTCCACGGAGAGAGTCGGGGGCCTAGATCCATACATTCATGTTTTCTGGCCCAGACAGCAGTTTTGTTTCCTTTGACGGCGCTGGGTATTGATGCGTCTAGGGGAGCCGAGAAAGCGCTGAAGAACGCACAGTTGAGGCTCAGCGCCAGCGCCTTTGTGAGATGTCAGCCGGACAAACGAGCCTGGAGGATGGTCGAGGGTCTTGGTTTTCCTGGCTTTTTGGTGCTCTTGTTTCGCCTGCTTTTTTTTGGGTGTGCACCGAAGGCCGCCTGGCGGCGCGCCAGATGACTCCTCGGCTCGCCTTGGGGCCGCGCCCTGGTGGGATGCCGCCCCCGTCTCCAGGCGCCTGGCGTTTGCTCCTTCGGGGCCTTGTCGTCGACCTCAAGCTTTTTTCCGCACGAAACAGATTACTGGACTCTTTGCGAGTCCCCTGGAGAGGGGCGGGGGGAAGAGGAGTCCAAGATCCCAAGTCCCTGGCCCCTCGCCCTCCTTCTTGCTCGTCCCTCGCCCTCCTTCGTCGTCCCTCGTCCTTCTGCCTGGTCCCTCGAGAGAGAGAGAGAGAGAGAGAACAAGAAAAACAACTTTCTTGGTGAAGGGCCCAACCATGTGCAGTTGTGAGTATCGCCATTGTGGGTATCGCCGTCGGCGGATCTTTTCATGGGGCCACGAAGCGTGTAAAGGGTGTGCCGAAATGAGGCGGAGACGCATGCTGGCGCAGCCATTGGGGCCTTCGGTGGCGCTCCATGTGGGTTCACGAAACGTGTGAGGGGTCTGCCGAGATGAAGCGGGGCTGCCATGCGACCGTCGCCACTGGGGCCTTCGGTGGAGCTCCCTATGAAGCCACGAAGTGCTGCACTGAGTCGGGGAGACGCGTGCGAACACCGCCACTGGGGCTTTCGGTGGAGCTCCGTATGGGGCCACGAAGCGCTGCACTGAGGGGGGGAAACGCATGCGAACACCGCCACTGGGGCCTTCGGTGGAGCTGCTTACGGGGCCACGAGACGTTGTGCTGGGTGGGGGACACGTATGCGAACACCGCCACTGGGGCTTTCGGTGGAGCTCCCTATTTGGCCACGAAGCGCTGCTCTGGGTGGGGAAGCGCATGCGAACACCGCCACTGGGGCCTTCGGTGGAGCTCCCTATGGGGCCACGAAGCGGGTGAGAGGTGCGCCTAAGTGGAGGGGGGACGGCATGCGGACCATGCTGCTGGGGCTTTCGGTGGACCTAGCTATGAGGCCACGAAGCGTGTGAGGGGCGTGCCAAGATGGAGGGGGGGCGGCATGCGAACCATGCTACTGGGGCTTTCAGTGGAGCTTCTTGTGGGGCCGCGAAGCGTGTGAGGGGTGTGGTGTGCTAAACTGGACGGGGGCCGGCATGTGAACCATGCCAATGGGGCCTGGGGTGGAGCTCCCTATGGGGCCACGAAGCGTATGAGGGGTGTGCCGAAAATGGCCACTGGGGCTTTCGGAGGGGCTTCCCATGGGGCCACGAAACGTGTGAGGGGTGTGCCGAAACGTAGGGGTGGCGGCATGCAAACCATGCTACTGGGGCCTTTGGTGGAGCTCCCTATGGGGCCGCGAAGCGTGTGAGGGGTGTGCCGAAACGGAGGGGTGGCGGCATGCAAACCATGCTACTGGGGCCTTCGGAGGAGCTCGCCATGGGGCCACCAAGCGTGTGAGGGGTGTGCCAAAGTGGAGGGGGGCGGCATGCGAACCATGCCACTGGGGCCTGCGGTGGAGCATTCTGTCGGGCCACGAAGCGTCTGAGGGGTGTGCCAAAGTAGGGGGGGGTGACGGGCGTGCCGAGCTGGTTGACATGCGGAGGGCAGAGGCAGGGGTGGGAGGAGGGAGGAGCGGGATGAGGAGGAGAGGAGAGGAGAGGAGAGGAGGAGGAGATGCGGGGGCCGTCTCCAGAAAGCGAGGGCCCAGCACCACGCGATGGCCGGGACAGAGAGAGAGAGAGAGAAGTGAGAAGAGAAGCACCACGCGCGCACGGAGTCTGTCCCGCCGACGGTGCTGCAAGCGCCCCGCTCGGCCGTGCCGCTCCTCCGTGGGCCGAGACGGCTGCCTCCCAGAGTCTGTCCAGTCGAAGCCCCCCAAAGCCAGGCGGTTTGGGTGGGCAAGACGCAGATTCCTCCTCCTCCTCCTTCTCCTCCTCCTCCTCCTCCTTCCCCTCCTGCTCCTTCTCTTCCTTTTCCTCCTCCTCATCCTCGCGGGCCAGGCGGGAACACACACATTCGCCGTCCCCCTCGCCGTCGAGGGCTGCAGACCGGCTCCGCATTCGAGACCGGGGCGCAGCAGAGCACCGCAGCACACGGGCGTTTCGGGAGGCTCGCAGGCGGGGTCGGCGACATGGCAAAGCACCACGGCCGACATGACTGGGCACCTCACCACCAGCCTGCCTACTCAGAAGACTCCTGGCGCGTGGCGGCGGTCGGACGCGCGGCGGGCAGCCAGGGCGCGGCAGGCGGCCACAGCGCGGCGCACCGTGAGGCGAGCGCTCGCGTGGGACTGGGTCGCGCCCGCGCCCAGGAGCAGCGGGGGGGAGGGGCGTCTTCCTGGGCGGGCAGCCCCGCCCAGGGAGGAGGAGGGAGGAGGAGGAGGAGGAGAGGAGGAGGGAGGAGGAGGAGGAGGAGGGAGGAGGATGAGGATGAGGATGAGGATGAGGATGAGGAGGAGGAGGAGGAGGAGGAGGAGGAGGAGGAGGAGGAGGAGGAGGAGGAGGAGGAGGAGGGGGGGGGAGGAGGAGAGGAGGAGGAGGAGGAGGAGGAGGAGGAGGAGGAGGAGAGGAGGAGGAGGAGGAGGAGGCAGAACATCGAAAGCAGAAAACGCTGGCGCCGGGGGAACAAACGGCCTCCCCTCTCACGGAAGTGACAGAAGGACAGGGGCGCCAGCGACCGTGCCAGAGGGCACGGTCGCCCCCAGATCCCGCCGGGAGGGCTTCTTAGAAGCACCTCTGCCTCTTAGAAGGCGCGGGCTTTCTCTGTTGATGCAGGGCCGGCGCCTTCCAAGAATCAGCCTTCTTCCCCCCTCCCCCCCAACCTCTTGTGCGCACCGCCGAGGTTTGCGCTCCCGGCGGAGGCTGGCTCAAGGCCAGTTCAGGCAGTGCTGGCGGTGGAAGGAGAAGGGCCGACCTGCATCTTGGCCGAGGGGCGCGATAGCGGACCACATCTTCGACCCACGGTCTTGGAACCGTGGCCGCAGCATCCACCTGGAGGTCGGTGGGTGGTGGACGATCAGGCTGGTCTGCCGCCAGACAGCCTTGCAACCGTTGCACAGCATGACGATCCAGTATCTGCCAGCGGCGCCAGCCCTATCGACGACCGTGCCACAGAGGCCGTTGACAGGGTTGGAGATTTGGTCGACGACCGTGGCAGAAGGTCCAACACGAATGACTGGTCTGTGAGTCTGGCGCTGTCAGCTTGGGCTACCTGGCTCAGCAGTGCGGGCGTCCTGAGTAGCCGTGAGTGGCAGGTATGATCGAGGAGGGATGCGGGATCTGGACTCCTCGCCCTCGTCCTCGTTTATGGCGGGGGCTCTGCGCGCCCGTGGGTACAGAGGGGAGGGGAAGGATGGTGGAAGCGGCGACCTCTTCATCTTCCTATTGCACGGTTTACCAAGCCACCCCCACCCAACCCGAAGGCCCTAGACCACCCCAAATTTCAGGTTGGACCTCGATGTTCTGGAGTCCCGCCCCACTGGAAATCGACGAGCCCAACGGTGCCTTCGGGTTGGGTTGGGGTGGTTTGGTAGGTAGATATATTGCCTCTCTACTCGGTTTGGGGGAACACGGCCTAGGGGGGTCTAAGCCTCAGTCGGGAGGGCGCTCTGGCAGGAAGGGACTGCACGGATCCGTAGCCGTCTGGGCTCAAGGAGCTGCCAGCACGGCAGAAACAGCTTGGCTCAAGCATGGTGGTCTGAGACCTGCTGCAGAGAGCCGGCGACTGTGAATCCTCCCACAAATTGAAGGAATCATTGGTGGGGACACCCATGGTGCCACCAAGTCGCGAGAGGCCCTTAGAGAGATCGAAGAGGGCGGTGAGCGTGTGTATCTGAACACCGTCAAGCGGCAGTTGCAGCCACGGGTCAGAGAAGGGCGTTCGTTTCTGACAGTCATCGCCTTGCTCTGGGTGGCCTTGTGGGTGGAAAAGGCAGCTCGCGCCAGAGGAGACCGCAGGGCTACTCCCAAAAGAGCTGGTGGAGTCCACGGAAACATTGCGGCAGTATGAGTTTCCTCTCGCGAAATTCATAAGCACGGACAAACCCCGCTCGACGGGCATCGTGGCACGAACATGCAGGCGCCACGGGGCCGGCTTTTCAATCGAAGGGTTCATCCGGATGTTCCAGATACACACCGCTATGATTGAGCATGACCCTGGGCCGAAAAGCTAATGCAAAACGGTCGGTCGATTCGCATCCGCAAAAGAATCGGGGTGGAGGGCTCATGTGCCTTGTTTTGTTCGTGGGCAGCGGGCGTTCTCTCGGCCTGGCGGAGCTCTTGGCCACGGGCGCGCTGGACGCAGCTATGGCTATGCCCTGGGCCCAGACATCAGTCGATCAACTCAGGTACATGTTGCTCGAGAATGGCGGGGTGAAGTTTGCGGGGGCTCCACCAGCGAGGTGAGACGCACCTCCGCGGCAGGCCACGTGAACTACGGGGCCCATAGTGACTGGATCCGTGCGTTGATTGACATGTTCCCAAAGCCGAACGGCGTGGGTCTGCTGAGGGACTTCATGCGCGCGTTCGACGCAATCGCTGGCATCTCCGGTCTCAACGCCTTCCGTGCGCTCCACATCACGCTGTGGCTGTTCATCGCTTAAAGGGCCAAGGTGGTCGGGCGACGAAATCTATACATATCCACTGCTCCCTGGCCAGGCCCTTCCTGAAACCAGGAGCTGTGTATACGCCCTCCTGGCCAAACCAGGAGGGCGTGGCGTATACACAGCTGCTGTGTTGAGGATGGGCCTGGCCAGGGAGCAGTGGATCTGTATAGATCTCGCCGCCCTAAGGTGGGGATCCCGCGGTCGAGGTTCGGCGACATCCTCGGGGCCAACGCGAGAAAGCTTCGCGACATGTGCGGGGCATCGACCCGGCAGCCTTCGAAATCTGGTCGTGCAAGGTTGTCAACTTTCTCTACGTCCTGCATTGCCGCAAGCAGAGCAGCCTGTTGTGGCGCGACAACTTGAAGGGCCCGGAGACGCGGCGCTTGGCCGGCAAACGGAGCCAGGACTAGCCAAGCCGCGGCGCCGAGCCAGGCTGTCGTGCCGCGCCGGCAGGCCAGGCTGCTAGAAGAGAAAAAGCAGGGGGTGAGGGAAACCGGCGTTTTTACCGGACCCGCGGGTTTTGACCCAAATCCGCGGGTCTGGAAAAACGAATGGTTTGCAGGAGGTGGCGGCCCCAGCGCGTTCCTCGAAGATATGGGCAGGGTCAAGCACCCCCTCGAGACTCCGCCGCATTTGCCGCTGTGGCTGGTGGATGCGATGGGGGCCATCTGCTCCATGGACCGCGCCATCATCGGCTACCGGGAGGGCGTCATGGAGAGGATTCGCGGGCTGGCCCAACAACTGGACGGTCAGCGAGGTGCCTGGGTTGCCCGGCAGCACCCGCGTGTCCAGCGCGTCATTGGGCACCCGCGCCCCCCGCTGCTGAGCTGGCTATTTCAGGAGATTGAATGCGAGGAGGACATGCGCTGCGTGGGCGCGCTGACCAAGGGTCGGCCGACGCTGGGCGAGGGGCTGCTCGCGACGGGCCTCTACCCGCCCCAGGCTTCGAGGGCCGCTGCCGCGGTCGCCCAGTGGGCGATGTCACCGCGGGCGCGCAACCTCGACGTGATCCGGGGCGCCTGCGAGTCGCGGGGCCCGACCCTGGACGCCCTGGCCCGGGCCGAGGTCAAAAAGGAGGTAGACCGCGGGTATGTGTCCCTGCGCAGCTTGGGCGAGTTCGACATGGACCGAGTGCGCCTCGCCCCGCTTTCCCAAATGGGAGCTGAAGGAAGCGGGGGGGTGGGCGGCCAGGCCAGTAAGTAATTTCAAGCGATCAGGTGGAAATGGCACGGTAGACCTCCGGCCAAGATGCACGCCGGAGGACTTGGTCTTGGCCTGGGCAGCGGCCCGAAAGCGGGCGCTGGAGGGGCGCCGCGCCGACTCTGAGATGGCGTTCCGCCAGTGCCCCGAGGGCCCAGACCAGGCCGACCTCGCGCTGGAGATCACTCGGGGCCCGGACAACGAGAAGGTGGTGGTCGTGGACGTCTACGGCCAGCCGTTCGGCGGGGCTTTGAGCCAGTTCAACTGCGTCCGGGGCCCGGCGGCCATGGTGGCAATCGCTCGTTCGCTCCTCAAGATAGCGGCGGCGCACTGCGCGGGCGATGCTTGGGGCGTAGAGCCGGCGCCGTGCGGGCAGCAGGCGCGTCGGCTCTGGTCGGAGCTTAAGGGCCGCGCGGGCTGGCGGATCGATCTCCGGAAGAGCCCCGCGCCCCAGCCGCGGTTCGAGCTGCTCGGGGGCCTCCGCTACGTCAGCGAGGGGGGCCCGCGCGGCGCCCTCCGCCCGCCCGAAGTCCAGGCCGTCGTGGAGGCCATCAACCAGGTCTTGCAGAGGGAGAGGCTTGCTGGAGGAGAGGCTGGGACGCTACGAGGCCAGCTCGGTTGGGCGAGAAGCTTCCAATTTGGGCGTTTCGGGGTCGCGGCTCTGCGGCCGCTGGCGGATCGCCAGTGCGATGGCAAGCGCGCGGGCCTGACCCCCGCCCTCCGCAGCGCACTCCTGTTCTGGAAACGTATCCTGGTGGAGGCGGTGGGGCGACCAATCCCGGTAGTGCCAGAGAATATGGCGTCCCACGTCGTCGTTTCGGACGGGGAGGGGACGGGCTCGGTGGCCGCGGGCTGGTGGCGGCCCAGGGGCAAGGGTTGGCGGCCGCGCGTGACAAGAGCCCGAGTGCTGGCCCGGCAGCGTGGCGCAGGGCCTGGCGGCGCCGCGAGAAGGGCGTCGACATCAACGAGGTGGGGGCTGTCGGGCCCTTGCTGGCCCTGAATGCCTGGCCCGACCTCGCCGACGGCATGCTCATCTGCTTCATTGACAACGCAGCAGCCAAAGGGGCCCTTATCCTGGGAAGCAGCTCCGTGTTGGCCATGAGCGTGATTACGCGCCACACCTGGGAGCTCTTCAGGAAGTGGGCCTTGCATGCATGGGTGGAGCGCGTCGCTGCCAACGACGACCCAATCGACGAGGCGTCCAGGGGCGACGTATCGTACCTGTACGACCAGCAGTGGCACATCTGTGATCCCGCGTGGCCGACCATCAACGATTGGGATCAGGCCGCCAGAGGCGAGTGACCATTTAATACCTGAGGCAGCACCGCCATGCAGCTCCGCCGAGGCGTGTTTTTGCAGACCCGCGGGTTTCGGCAAAACCCGCTGGTCTGGGAGATTGCGGGCCTGGTGAAGGGTCCCTCCTCCCCACCTGGCAGGACTGGCTGCCTCGACGCAGTGCCGACGTGATAAATCATCGTCGCCGTCCTGGTCTGGTGGTAGTCCAGGGGCCGGTCCCGACGGTCGACCCAGGCAGGTAGATTGCGCCCATGGTAAACGAGCTCAGCGTGCATATGTAGAGCGTAACCTCGGCCCACTGCTCGGGGCCGTGATCGGTGGGGCTGTAGGGGTGCACGTAGAATGTCGGACTTCGGGACGCCCGTCCCCATGAAGGCTTCTCTCCCTCGTCGTCGTCGTTGTCGCTGTCGTCGTCACCACCGTCATCACCACCACCATCATCAGCAGCATTATCACTATCATCATCAGCAGCCACATCATCATCAGCCACATCATTACCAACCACATCATCATCATCATCAACCTCATCATCATCATCCTCATCAGCATCATCACCATCATCAGCATGAACATCCGCATCAGCACCACCACCATCCTCCTCCTGATTACCAACAACGACACCATCCTCATTCTTTTCGTCCTCAGCTTACCCATCCTCATGATCACAATCATCATCACCATCATCATCATCATCAATTACATTATTATCACCAACGTCATTATCATCATCATCATCATCACTATCATCACTATCATTACCACCACCGTCGTCATCATCATCACCATCATCATCACCAACATCAGTATTGCGAAGGCTTTACGGCCAGTGCCGCCGACCCTGCATGGCGGCGACAACCACGACCACAACGACGAAGCCTTCGGGGGCGTTCTGGGGGTACTTTGGGGGCCTCTTGGGAATCTCTTGGGGGCCGCTTGGGAGCCTCGTGGGGGCCTCCTGGGGCTTCCTGGGGGTCTGCTGGGGGCCTCTTGGGTCTTCTTGGGCGGCTTCTTAGGGGCCATTGGGGGCCTTCTGAGCGCTTCTCAAGCCGAGGGCTCGACATGTCCGTTCGGTTCCCCCGCCTGGGCTCTCTCTTACAACCGTTTTGGGAGCCTTTTCGATTGTCTTGGAGGCCTCTTGGACGGTCTTGGGGCCCTCTTGGGTCGTTTTGGGGCTCTCTTGGACCCCTCTTGGGCCATCCTGGGGCAGTCTTGGGGACCTCTTGGCCTGTCTTGGAGCGTCGGGAAGAAGCTGACAAAGCGACAATGCTGAAATCTTTCAAACAGCTAAGAGAAATCGATGACTTTTTTTCCTTGGTGCCCGCTTTGAGGTCCTCTTCGAGGCCTCTTGGGACAATCTAGAAACCTTTTGAGCCGTCTGAAGTCTACTTTCGCGACTTGGACCGATACTTCGGCGATTCGGGGCCTTCGAGGACCGTCTTGGGGGCATCTTCGGGCATTTTTGCCGCGTTTTGTGGCTTTTCTGGGTCCCCGAACCGCCCGTGGGGGAGTCGTATCTCACCCGGGATTTCCCCGGGACTTCCCTGGGACTCCCCCGGCCCCTCCGCTTTTGGCGGGGAAGGGATCAAAGGGAAGGGGCTTCCCTTCGATTCCACTACAACGTTGCTCAATTTCGATGTGGCTGGCGCGCTCCACGACGACAACGACCACGACGACGACGACGACGACGACGAGTCAAACGGAACAGCTTCTTCCACACGCCGACAGGGTCGGTGGATTACTAGGATCGTCAACATGCTTATCATCATCATCATCATCATCACACTCGTCACAATCCACGTCCTCATCCTCATGATCATCACCACCCCTATCATCACCGTCATCATCATCATCATCATCATCATCACCATCATCATCATGACCATCATCATCATCATCAGCAGCATCAGCATCATCATTATAGTCACCAATGCCATCATCAGTCCCACCTTCATCATCCAGACCATCATCATCAACACCATCAGCATCACTATCAGTATCAGCATCAACATCAGCATCAGCATCAGCACCATCATCAGACTCATCATCAACATCGCAATCGTCATCACCACCATCATCATCATCATCATCATCGTCATCATCATCATTACTAACACAAACATCAACGCAGCATCAAACTCACCACCATCACCATCGGCATCGTTACCAGCGTCACTACCAATATCATCACCATTACCATCATCACCATCACAATCACCATAATCATCATCAGCATCATCATCATCAGTATCATCATCATCATCATGATCATCATCATCATCATCATCATCATGATGATCATCATCATCATTATCATCATCATCATCATCCTCGCCATCGTCATCGTCATCGTCATCGTCTTTGCCACCGCCATCGTCATCGTCATCGTCATCGTCATCGTCATCACCATCACCATCACCATCACCATCACCATCGCCATCTCTAGCATCGTCACCATCGCCATCACCATCGCCATCATCAACACCATCATCATGACCATCATCTTCACCACCACCATCCATCCCTTGTGTGTGCGAGGAACGGCTCGTCGGATATCGACTCTGGGGCAGCTGGGTGTCGGCTGCCTGGGGGCTGCGGTGCTGGTAGCAACGGGGACGACGCTGAGGGCTTGCCGATCCATGTTGAGCTCCTGCAGGAGCTTGTGGGTGTGCATACGGAGGGCTTCCAGGTCATTCCGAATCCCGTGAAGAAGAACGTCTCAGTGGACGTCTCCTGGTGATCCTCCTGGGCGCGGGGGCGCCATGGGGGTGGCCCAGGCGCACGTTTCCTCGGCCGTCGCGAGGGACTCCGCAGGGTTCGCGGCAGGGAGGTCGACGGGCGGCATTCTCAAGGTGAAGCTTGTGTCGACGCTGATGGAAGGGTAATTACATCCCGGACGCACGCATGGCGCGCGGGCCTCGCAACTTGCGGAGCGAGGGGTGAAGACGTGGTTGTCGCGCGGCGGCCCCTGCCCATGGCGGCCGCGGCGAGCGGAGGAGTATGAGAGGTGGGTGTCGCGGGGAATCCGTCTGCCGCAGGGAATCCAGCTTCGCCAGGAGGATTTCGAGGACCTCGGGGGTGAGACAAGGCTCAAGCCAAACTCGCAGTGGGGGGTCGGCCCATCCCGCCACCGTGCACAGGCCGCCAGGATGTTCGTTGGGATGTCGTGGGAGGCCTGTCGGGGGCCTCTTCGGGGCTGTTTTGAAGCCTCCTGGGGGCCGTTTTGGGGCTTCTTGGGGCGTCTTTGGGGCCTCTTGGGGTCTCCTCGGGCCCCACTGGGGTTCCTCCTGGGGCCTCCTGGGGGTCTCCTGGTGGCCTCATGTGGCGGAAGACTCGGATTTTCTTCACCAATTGCGGCGTCCACCAACATCGCAGTGCCGACGGTAGCGTGACGCTCGACCCGTTGACGAGTACATCGACGCGCTGATCCCCATCCAGCCCGTCGACCTGGTTAAGTCGAAAGCCGACGAGCCGGCCGATGGTCCACTCCCTGACCTGTTTGTCTCCCTCTTCGGAGCAGTTGCCTGCGCGCTGCTCGCGAAACACCACGTTGCCGACTAGAGTCTACACCGTCGTATTGCAAAGGGCCAAGAACAAACTGCTCATCAGTGACTTCATGCAGTTTAGCGCCGTTGTTCTGGCCATGTGAAAATCAAGTCGCGCATGAGTGCGCCAGCAAGATCTGTGTGCGCAGCGACGGCCCTTTCAAGCGCGAGGGGGAGACAGGATATGGCGTGAGAGGTGCCGTATACATGCGTCTCGGCAAGTGTCGCAGTATTGATAAACAGATATGCCATGTGCTCGATGCTGTGGGCCGATCGCGCGAACTCGTGTGTCGATCGTCATTCGGCTCCGAGCTGCTCGCCGCGTGTGGGGGGCAACAGACGGGCTACAGGCGCGCCTTCTCGCACCCCGCGAGATAGCACGAGGACTCGCGTCAGCAGACGAGATCACGAGGCTGAGGGAGGAGGGGCCGGCCGAGCTGGTCGTAGACGGCACGTCCGTCTTCTTGTCGCTGGCCATGGACCACGTGCGCCCGCCGTCCGAGAACAGCGCGGCGCGCCACTTTAAGTGGCTAGCGGACCAGCTTCGCGCCAGGCAGCAATCCGACATGTTGTGGTGCAGCACCCGTGACATGCGAGCAGACGCCACGACGAAACGGTAGCATCGGCAGGGAGCTCATCTTCGACATCATGGAGGGCAAGCTTGTTTACGATTATTCTACAGTGAGGTTCAGCGAGGAGCGCAATAAGAAGAACGTCCCAAGCTCCAGCTGCAGCGACCTCACCAAGTTGCGGACTGAGGCGATCTATGTCCGCGAAGCAAAGTAGTGAGCCATTCCGCTCCGCATGGGGCGAACTGTGTTCGCAAAGTGCGACCTTGTGAGCCACTTTGAGGAGAAGTTACTTTCTTGAGTTGTTCCCTACCTAGGCTTTGCCTAGAAGGGTTCTGGCCCTCTTTGCTTAAAGGGGCCGGGCAGTGTAACGCGCCCCGGGCGGTTCCCCCAGGATCCGCCCCGTGGTTCCCCCAATTACGTCCCCTTAGCTAAGCGTTGCTTATTTCATCTTAGCTGAGCTTATTCCATCTTAGCTTAGCTTAGCTTAGCTTAGCCTAGCTTAGCTTAGCTTAGCTTAGCTTAGCTTCATCTTAGCTCAGGTTTATGCTATCTTAGCTTAGCTTACCTTCGTTTTAACTTCGCTCTTTGCATAGCAGAACACAGCATAGTATAACATAGTAAATCATAGCATAGTGCAGCATAACACATCATATCATAGCCCAGCATAGCATAGCATAGCGCAGCATAGTGTAACATAGCGTCGCATGGTATATCATAGCATAGCGCAGCTTTGCATAGCACAGCATAGCATAGCTCATCATATCACAGCGCATCATGACATTCCATAACATAGCGCAGCATAACATAGCGCAGCATAGCATCGCACATCATATCATAGCATAGCATCGCGCCGCTTAGCATGGTATACCTCATGGCATAGCATAGCAGAGCACAGCTCAGCATAGCACATCGCAGCATGACATACCATAACATAACATATCATAGAATAACATAGCGCATCATATCATAACATATCATAGCAAAACATAACGCATCATAACATGGCATATCATCGCACAACGCATCATAACATAACACGGCCACTAATGTTGCTTTCCTAGGGGTTCGAGCTTCTAGGTAGGGGCGCACTGGGGTAATGTTCGAGAGGCAGAAGGTGAATGGAGAGGCCATTTTCTTCCTTCCCCTCCGCCTCCTCCCCCTCCTCCACTTCCTTTTCCTCCTCCCCCTCCTCCTCTTCCTCCTCCTCTTCCTCTTCCTCCGCCTCCTCCTCCTCCTCCTTTTCCTCTTCCTCTTCCTCCTCCTCCTCCTCCTCCTCCTCCACCTTTCTTCCTCCTCCCTCTCCTCGTCCTCCTCCTGTTCCCCTTCTTTTTCTTTCTCAGCGTTGCGCCCTTCCTCGCCCGCCGCCCGCCAGCTGAGTTCTCCGTCGGGGCGCAGCGGCGGCAGCCCCGCTCGGCGCAGCGCCGCGGGCAAGCCGGCGCCCTCGCATTGTCCGGAGGCGGGGTCGCTATCCGTGGCGCCTGTCGGCTCGGCGCTGGAACCCCCGCGGTCGACGTCGTGGTTGTCTTCGTCGTCGTCGTCGTCGCCGTCGTCGTCGTCGTCGTCGTCGTCGTCGTCGTCGTCGTCTTCGGCGTCGTCGTCGTGGTGGTCGTCGGCGTCGTCGTCGTCGTCGTCGTCCTTTCGTCGTGATGGCATGGTGGTCGTCGTCGCGTTCGTCGTCGTAGTCGTCGTCGTCGTCGTCGTCGCGGCGTCGGTCCTCGTCGTCGTCGTGGTCGTCGTCGTGGTCGTCGTCGTGGTCGTGGTGGTAGTGGTAATGGTGGTGGTGGTCGTCGTCGTTGTCGTCGTCATCGTCGTGTTCGTCGTTGTCCTTCGCCTCCTCGTGTTCCTCCTTCCCCTTTCTCTCCTTGTCCCCGTCCGTTCCCCTGGACTCGAACAGTATCCATCGTGCTTCTTTTCACCTTTGCCCAGCCTGCTTCTGTATTTTATTACAGCATACTGGTTTACACATGCAGCCGGACTCTGGCTTTGTTTTTTCATCCGCATGTGCTTCCGTATGTGGTGGCAAAACTTCGGCTCCAATGCCACGGCCGCGTTGCCTTCTTTACATCCACATCGTCATCTTGCTGCATATATGGTCGTATGCACCTCTTCCCGCTCGCCGCGGTAGGTGGTGTCGTTACTATGGGGTCCGTGGGGGCGTCCGCCCATCCGCCACGACCGGCGACGGGATAAGGCGCACGCCTATTTCAATCAATGCGAGCTCTTCAAGGACACCGGCCGCCCGTCGGCTCTGTCAGAGATCCCCCCGTGCTCGCGTTGGCTGCCATCGCAATCCGCGGGCCCAACGCTGTCAATGCATCCGCTTGTGGGTGTAGCCGCAATTTTCAAACAGTTGCTCGACGCAGCGTTTACATGTACGTTGTCAGTAAAGAGTCTCGCGCTTATGGCGACAGTGTGGCGAGAGCTTTTTTTGGGGAAACGAACAGAAAATAACGGTGGGGCAACGGATGGCTTGGCGACTTTGTTGCCGACGGTCCGAGGAACAGCGAATCCCAACTGGGAGGACCATCGTTCTGTCCGTTGGAACACGACGACCTGTCACCTCAACTGCCCACTCATTCCCTGCAGCCTGGCAGGAGTGGGTCCCGATTCGCACTCCTTTGGGCGATCGTGCAGTTGGCGTTGTTCAAGGCACTGGCAACTCCGCGTGCGAGGAACATTTGTTCCCGTGATTTTGTTGCGGGATGCTCCGAGTACCGGGAGCACCGCGTCCACGCGACGGAAGCATGCGCCCAATGCGCATACGAGGAGGAACGCAGTCGGGGCACGTCTTGCAGGCGCACTTCCCGACCAGCGACGTTGGTGGATCCCCGGCGTCCAGCGCCTCGACCACGCGGGGGGGGCCTGCATTCTTGATGGAAGTCCATCGGAATGGGCAGGATTTCCGTCACCAGGGGCATCTCCTGCATGAGTGCGCGCGGAGGGAGCGGCAACATGCGGCGCTTCCTCACTTGGGGGCCCGAGCAGCAAGCTCGCGCGCCCTTCCAGAAATGGGCGCAGGAGGTGATGATCTGGTCAGTTGCGAACTCAGGCTTCGACGAGTTCAGACCTCAACGAGTCTCGCCAGGCGGCCTACGTCTCGTCGCGCCTCGCCAGCATGGCACGCGAGTGCGTGGAATAATGGCCTGGGCTGTCCTGATCCAGGGGGTCTCTTTTGTGATGCGCAGTTTGGCCGAGCGGTGGGGCCACCAAGCGTGGGGGTCATCGAAACCTGCGCAGGGCAGAGGAGTCGATCAAGGACATGCGCGACTTCGTCGGCTCCGAAGGCTCGCTAGGCGTGTTGCGCAGGTCCTTGCGACCTCGGCCGCAAGCGACGCTAGGCTTCGAGAGCGTTGGCGAGATGCTTGTCCACCTTCGGGGCGTCGTGGGCGCCGAGGCCCAGCGCTGGCGCGACCTGTGGGCGCCGCCCACCATGGGCGAGGAGGCAGCCACCGGCGCCTTCGCCCGGATCCGCGCTGCTGAAGCCGACGAGCCCCTCCCCGACATCACGGTCGAGGACATCAGGGTTGCGCCGCGGCAGGTGCGGCTCAAGGCTGGGCTGAGAACCAACGTGCGCGGCCCGGGCGACTTCCAGAGGCTCCCCGACGAACCCCCCCGAGCTTGCCATGCTACTGCGCACGTGTGGATGTGTCTGGTTTGGCCAGGACAGTTATTACTTATCGTCGGCAGGATGCCCCCGAAAAATGGCGCTGGCGACCGCTTTGTTGGACTTGCGTCCTTGCTAGGGTGCCTCTGGTGCTTCATCAGAGAACTTCATGTTCGTAGCTGGATGGAAGAGAATGAGGCGATGTGGGGCGCTGCGGCAGCGGGGAGTTCGAGTCTTCGCGAAGCCTTCGCTCGCGCAATTCAGCAAGCTGTTCCGCGTCACTCAGGAATCTCGAGCGGTGAAGGCCTCGCTGACATTTAATTCTTTTACGATTCTACCGAGTTGCCAGGCTTAGCATCGCGTGCGCTCCGATTATCTTTTCAACCGGTAGTGTTATATCTTGAGTTACCGCATGGCGTCGCCCCGCGCGCAGCCCGCTAGTCGGGGGCCGCGTCGCGGCCATTCCAGCCCATCCGAAGCGTGGTCCAGGGATTGCGTTCGGGGGGGGGGGGGGGGGGGCGCGTCGTTTCGGCGAGGCGATGGTCCGCGCTGCCATGGAGGCCATCGCGCTAGCTTCGTTCGAGCATGGGCCGCAAGTCGTGGATCGACGGCCTTTCGCAGGGAGTGCGAGGATCCAGGCAAGCGGTTCGCAAGGAGCTGGCTGCCTGCATCACTGCCGCCTGCCAGTTCCCGATAAGGAAGTTGGATGTCTCGCCGAAGTCCGTGGTGGTTTGCTCCAGCAGCGTTGGCGCCGAGGCGCGCTGGCAGGTTTCGAGATCCCTCCCAAGTTGCAAACTAGTTCCCTAGCAGCGGGCCCGGCATGTGGGGCGCGGCCAGCACGAGCCACGCGGATTGCCAGAGAGGGGCGGCGTCGGATTATGCATCGCAAGTTTCGGCGGTTCGCCCACGCCAGCAAGGGGTGCCATCTCGCGGACTTCTTGGAGAAGCAGGGGGCCTAAACCGCGGGCGTCTACGGCCGCCGGGCCCGCGGCGCCTTCGGCGCCGAGCTCAAGGTCATTCGGCGCCAGCTAGGCTTCGCGCTGTCGGCGCCCGCAAGAGGGCGGCGCCTCGCGCCCTCGTTCGCTGCGAGCGGGGAGGGAAGGCCCCGTCGGCAGGGTGCCGATTGCCTGCCCGGACCAGTGGCTGCAAGTCTGGGGGGGCCATCCCGACTCCCGAGCGGCCGTTCGCCAGTCTTGGAAGAATGTGGTGCGTCACTTGCAGGAAGTTCCAGCTGGGTGGCGCTCTCGGCGCGCGCGAGGCCCGCCTGCCGCCGTCATGCTACATCTGGTGGAGCACGGAGGGGGAGTCGTCGAGGCTGCAGCCTGGTCTATTCCACCGCCACATCCAGCAGCTGGGGATCAATGGAGATTTGGCGACGCGATGCACGCTGTACTTGCAGCTTGGGACTCCCATGGTGGCTTTCCTCAGGACTTCAAACATACGGCCTGTCACAACTTGTGGGCGCAGGCTAACCGTCACTTGTGTTGATTGTCGGTCGTGCCAGCTGCTTTTTAGACTTGGAGAGGGGGTCCCAACCATCGGGCGCAGACTAGCGGATAGTATGCTGGCACGTGCAAGGGTGGCCACTTGGCCAAGAACCTGATCTCGCCATATATCAGAGCGCATACTTGCGCCCAAGATGCCATCCAGTTCCAGAGACGGCCCGACATCGTATACGGGCGTGTGAATGCAACGAAGATCCGGATGCATACGTGGAGTCGCAGGAGCTCATCCCGCATGTCCAAGGCCCCTGGCACCGCGGTACGATGGTCAACTCATTTGCGGAAGTCCCAACCTCATCGATTGACGACGGCTGGGCGGCAGAAGAGATCAACGAACTCAGTGAAGGCGGCCCCGGCATGGGCACTTTGCGACAGCCGCTGCTCCTCAGCGGCGGCTCCAGTGGTGGCCCTGATTCTAGCAGCACGTTGTTCCGACGCGTTGACATCGGAGTCTTTATTATTATTATTAGTATTATTATTATTATTACTATTATCAATATATTATTATTATTATTATTATATCATTATTATTATTATTATTATTATTATTATAATTTTGTTTTCTTCCCGATTGCTTGGGCCTCGTGTCGTTTGAGCTGTCGCCGTCCGTGGGCCGCTAGCTGGCCCCGCCAGGTCGTGGTTCGAGGGGAAGTGCGCGCACCTCCTCTAGCCACACGGATGACAAAAGGTTTCAATGTGTACGTTTCAGACTGCGAGCCCGTAGTCATGAGTGGCTCGAGAAACGTTTCGAGTATCCCCCAGGCCCCGACGCCGACTTTTGGGCCAGTGTAGGCCGCCTCCTCCTCAGACGCTGTTGTGCGCACCTCATCCAGAGCGTGAATTACCTCCCCCGCTTTCGCTTCAAGGCAAAACCAAGTCATACCACGCGCCTCCTCGTCAAGCGGCCTGACCAGCGCAGGCCGTAGTTTGGCGTCGCTTGGTATCTCTTGGAAGCGAGGGTGGTCAAAAACGAGGTAGGTTTGTTTGCGCCCTACTCATGGCGGTTGGTTTGGTGCATTCGAATCAGACCGCCGATGGTGTAGCAAGGCTGCAAGCCCACTGATGGAAGGTCACGGCGAACGCGCGTGCTGATGAGGTGGCAGGAGAGGCGCCCCTCGAAACCAGGCTCTCTCTCGCTGTGCTCCACAGTGCGTTGTTGCACGAAAGGAGAGCGCGCCTTGTTCACGTGAGGATTTTGCGCCCCATTTCGGGCGCATGTGCGGCCGAGGAGTCCGAGCAGCAGCAGGAGGAAGTCCAGGCCGTGCCTCTGGGAATAAAAGCGCACCTGCTGCTACTGCTGCTGCTGCCCCTCCGCCGCCTGCTTCTGCTTCTGCTGCTGCTGCTGCTGCTGCTGCCCTTTCCTTGTTCTCTTCGCCTCATTGCCTCGACCTCAATGGTCGGGGCGACAGATGATGTAGAGGCTTTGCGGCCAAGAGCTGCCTTGCAGATTGGCGGCAGCCGCCATGCTTCGAATTAGAGAACTACGACGGCACAATGTTTTAGAAACATTCACAGGTCAAGCTACGCATAGCAGCCGGATGGGTTCAGGAGTCGCATGTGTTGCAGTGCCATAGTCAGCTTCGCCTGTGGTATTGCATCGGGTGCGGTTGCTGCGCCAGCCAACAGTTGTACGATTTAGGCAGAGTTTGTTTGTGTAAGTGGACCCCACATAGATCAGGGTATCCTGATCGGGTTTCTCGTGGTCTATGGCCGAAGGTCTTAAGCTCTGCAGAGAAACGTGCCAGAGGCGTCCAAGTATAAATCACACGCCCAAGAAGACACAGCGCTTCAGCCTCCTGACAATGTCAGAGAGTCATGCTCAGGCTCATGCTCCTTCTCCTTCTCCTTCCTTTCCTGCTCCTCCTCCTCCCGTCCATCCTCCTCCTCCTCCACCTCCTCCTCCCCTCCCTCCTCCTCCTCTCTCATCCCCCTCCCTCGAGGTCACATTTTTCAATCCGGTCCCCACAACGTGTGTCGCCGCCCGCTGGATTGGGGGCCAGCGGCTCCTCCGCGTCGCTGCCCAGCTCGGCGCTGGATCACGCGCCGCCGCAGGATCTGTCGCCTCCATTGGCACTCAGATGAGGGGGGGACACGCGAGGAGGAGGAGGAGGAGGAGGAGGAGGAGGAGGAGGAGGAGGAGGAGGAGGAGGATGAGGACCAGTTCAAACCCAAGAGTCATCAAGGATGTTGGAGTAAACCCTCCCTCCAAGCACCCTCTTTGATAGGCCCCTACAACGTTTCATTTCCTTTGAGGGAACTGCCTCGTTGGAAGACAACCGTTTGAAGACCCTGAAGTATGCCAAAACATTGTTCTCGGGATTCCAACGCCAGTGATCAACCTCACTTTTGCGTGTTGACGATCCTGGGTCGTGCCAGAAAGCCATCCCTGGGATTCCAGCACGGCGAGTCAACGTTGTGCCCGTGTAATCCTGAACCCTTTCACAACACCATTTCTGGTACGTTGATGGTGAGAATCCGTGAATCTTGCGAATCTTGAACACGACTGTGCGCCGCGCTAAGGCGAGAGCCACATTTTGAAAAGGAGCCGCCCGCAATCCGTGAAACTCCTGCAATTTTGTTCAACGAATGTGCGCCGCGCTATTGCGAGAGCCACATTTTGAAAATGGGTCGCCCTCAATCCGTGAAGCTCTTGCAGGTTTTTCAAACGAATGTGCGCCGCGCTAAGGCGAGATCTATATGTTGAAAATCACCCGCCCTCAACCCGTGAAACTCTTCCAAGTTTTTAAGACGAATGCGCGCAGCGCTAAGGCGAGAACCACATTTTGAAAAGGAGCCGCCCTCAATCCGTGAAACTCTTGCAATTTTGTTCAACGAATGTGCGCCGCGCTATGGTGAGAGCCACATTTTGAAAACGGGTCGCCCTCAAACCGTGAAGCTCTTGCATGTTTTTCAGCCGAATGTGCGCCGCGATAAGGCGAGATCTATATGTTGAAAACCACCCGCCCTTAACCCGTGAAACTCTTGCAAGTTTTTAAAACGAGTGTGCGAGAGCCACATTTTGAGAACGACCCGCCCTCCGTTTGTCAAACCGTTGTCAATGTTTCAGCTTCACAGTCATAAATGGTGAGGAAGTCTCAGGCGAAACGCCCGGCCCGCCCTAAAAACTGGCCTCGGGGTGCGACAGGGAAACGTCATTTATCAGGAAAAGGAATAGGGGAGGTGTAGGAGCAGGGGGAGGTGGAGGAGGAGGAGCAGGAGGAGGAGGAGGAGGAGGAGGTGGAGGAGGAGGAGGAGGAGGAGGACGAGGACGAGGAGGAGGAGGAGGAGGAGGAGGAGGAGAAAGAGTACGAGGAGGAGGATGAGGAGGAGAATGAGGAGGAATACGAGGATATGCAAGGACGCGATATGGAGGAGGAGGTCGAGGAGGAGAGGCCAGGACGGGAGAAGAAGGACGAGCAGGAGGAGCCGTGGGATGAGGAGCAGGAGGAGGAAGAGGACCAGTGTAAACCCAATATTCGTCAACGATGTTTGAATAAACCCTCCCTCTGAACTCCCTTTCCATAAGCCCCTTACTCGGATTCATTTCTAGTGATGGAAGTGCCTGCTTGGGGGACAAATGTTTGAAGATCTTGAAGCGTACCAAAACACTACTGGGGATTGCAGCGCCAAGCTGACTGTTGCGTCTGGGCGATCCTGACTCGGGCTTCGACTCAATGTAACTGTTGCGCCCTGACAATCCTGGCTTTTTCCAAAACACCGTTTCAATCGCCAACCATGGGAATCCGTAAGGCCAGAGCCACATTTGGATTGCAGCCGCAGGGCTTCACAAACAAAACGGTAAACCGAGTAACCAGTAGACCGATGAACTATTTCGGTAGATCGGTATATCGGCTGGTCGCCCGAGAAGGTGGTACCATCGTGATTGTGGTGCCGATGATGAATATGTCGAATACGACAAACACTGCGACGATGATAATTGTGATAGCGGTGGCGATGTCGACGAGGGCGATTCTTATGACGATCATGCTATTGCTGATGATGATGATGGTGATGATTCTGCTGATGCTGATTGTTGAAACTGATGACAATGATGATGACGATGATGATGATGATGACGATGTTGATGTTGATGATGCTGCTGGTGATGCTGATGATGGTGCTGATGATGCTGACGATGGTGATGATGATGATGCTGCTGCTGATGATGATCATGATGAGCAGGAGGTTGAGGAGGACGAGGAGGAGGATGAGGAGTACGTTGGAGGAAGATGATTGGGAGGAGGAGGATGAGGAGTTGGATGAGGAGGATGGGGATGAGGAGGAGGACCAGTGTAAGTCCAAGACATCAGCGTTGTTGCAATGAACCCTCCCTCCGAGTTTCCTTTTCATATCCCCACAAGAATTGTTCTTCATTACAGGACGTGGCCCATTGAAAGACAATGGTCCAGATAACCTAAGAAGAGATGTCATTTCCCGAAGTTCCAATAAAGGGCAGACGCGTTGCCAGGACCATAAACGAATACAATAAACAGTTGTACATTTTAATTTCAATAGGATTTGGGCCGCCTCATTTGCAGAAATTATTTCAGATTCCTTTGTCGTGCCAAAACACAACTTCAGGGACTTCAGCGCCGTGAATCAACGCACGTTGCGTCCTGACAATCTTGAACCGTGCCAGAGCACCATTCCTGGGACATCAGCCTTGCGAATCCTTGGGACCGCTACAAATTTATCAAAAGAAAGCGCACGGCGCTAAGGCGAGAGGCACATTTTGAAATGGAATCGGCCTTCATTCCTGAAACAGTTTCGACTGTTAAGGGGAATGTGCGCGCTGCTCAGGCGAGAGCTTCATTTTGAGAACGATCCGCTCTCCATCCATGAGCTTATTGCAAACTTTGATGACGAATGTGCGCGACGCGAAAAAGATAGCTCCATTTTGAAAACGACCCGCCTTCCATCCTTGAAGCTGTTGCAAATTTCAGCTTCATGATCATACACTGAGGAGGTCTCAGGCGAAACGCCTGGCCCGGCCTACGTACCGACATGTCCGGGGTTGCGCAAGGGAGATTTTTTTGAGAAGGAAAAGGGGCGGAGGAGGAGGTTGGTGAGGATGATGAGGATGAGGAGAATGAGGAGAAGGAGTAGTATATTGCCGGACGAGGGGGAGGACGGCGACGAGGAGGAGGAGGAGGAGGAGGAGGAGGGGGAGCGGTAGGCGGATCAAGGAGCATGTGGAGGCGGACGAGGAGGTTGAGGAGGATGATGGAGTAGAGGATAAGGATGAGCAACAGGAGGAGGAGGAGGAGGAAGAGGAGGAGGAGGAGGAGGAGGAGGAGCAGGAGCAGGAGCAGGAGGGTCAGGCGGGGAGCAGGATGTACCGAGCAGGGTGCCCAGCAGGAACATGAGGAAAAAGATGATGAGAAGGAGGCGGAGTAGGGGTGTGGAGGAGGATGATGAGGAGGAGGAGGCAGAGGACGGCCGAGAATGTGGAGGTGGCGGCGTACGAGGTAATGATGCTTGCGTGATGTTGGCAGTGACGATGACGATGCACAGTTTTCAATGACGGTGCCAGGTATGCTGGTAATTCTGTGTTGGTGTTGACGGGGAATGATGTAGATGCTAATGCTGATGCTGATGCTGTTGATGGTCACTATACTGACGCTACTGGTGACGACAACGCTGATGCTGACGGTGGCGAAGATGATGCTGACGACGTCGGCAGCGACGATGATGATGATCATGATGCTGATGATGCTGATGATGATGCTGATGATGATGCTGCTGATCATGATGCTGACGGTGGTGATAATGTTCATGCTGATGTTGATGATGCTGCTGCTGATGATGATACTGATGATGATTATGCTGATGCTGATGCTGATGCTGTTGATGACGATGCTGACGATTCATATGATGATGATGCTGATGCTGATGATGCTGATGATGATGATGAGGATGATGATGATAATGATGATGATGATGGTGATGATGATGATGACGATGATGATGATGATGATGATGATGATGATGATGATGATGCTGATGATGATGATGATGATGATGATGATGATGATGATGATGATGATGA
This sequence comes from Prorocentrum cordatum, assembly GCA_963575745.1. Classification (NCBI taxonomy): domain Eukaryota; class Dinophyceae; order Prorocentrales; family Prorocentraceae; genus Prorocentrum; species Prorocentrum cordatum. The sequence continues at coordinate 63,238 of CAUYUJ010009324.1, forward strand.
TGATGATGATGATGATGATGATATTTGTGATGATGATGATGTGGAGGAGGAGGAGGAGGAGGAGGAGGCGATGGAGGAGGTGGACGAGGAGGAGGAGAACGAGGAGGAGGATGAGGTGGAGGTGTTGGAATGTAGACTAGGGAAGGTTGCTCCTTGTACGGTTGTTTAGCTCACGTACTATGAGCCGCTGTTAAGCGGCGAGCATCACATGCCAACTTCCAGTACGGTTTGTTGTCACAGTTGGTCGATCTGAGCAAGTCTCCTGTTTTTGCGTGTGTTGTATGTGTGTGTGCGTGTGTGTGTGTGTGTGTGTGTGTGTGTGTGTGTGTGTTTGTGCTGGAGGACGGCGAAATTGGAAGTAGAAGAGGATGGGTATAATCATGAGGAGGAGAAGAAGGAGGAGGACGGCAACAGCGCAGCAAGGGAGAGGAGACTTATTAGGAGGAGCAGGAAATGTGCGCGTGGAAGTTTGCCCCTGTGAGCTTCCGGGACGGAGATTTTGTATGTGCCGCCCATGCGGGTGGAGCCTGCACCATCGCTGCCATCCGTCGATCAGAGTGATGCTGATACACGGTTGCATCCGTACACTTTCCATCTCATGCCGGGAACTGCCCCCGCATATACCCACATAGGCCTTCGGGAACGGGGTACTCCAGATTTCGTAATAAAGGGAGGGGGGTCTCATTTCGGGGCGGGTCTCTTCCAGGCTATTTTGGAGGGCCTGGCGGGGTCTGGGGACGATGTTTTGGAGGGTTCTCCCACGGGGGGGGTCTAAAACTTCTCGTCTGGGAGGGTTGAGACCCCCTCCCTTTTATTACGAAATCTGGAGTACCACACGTGGCGTCGCCCTTCCGGAAAGAAATCTACCCACACAGGTCGTGCGCGCATCTGCCCAACAGCAGCAGCTCGAACGTAACCGCGCTCGGCCCCTGCCGCCTCTGCTGGCTCGGGGAGACGTAAGACTCGAGTAAGCCGGAACTCGGGCCTGCCGACTTTTTTTTTGGACGAGCGCGTCCTGGATTCTGACGACCCCGCTTTCGTGGGAGGTCTGCGCGGGAGCCCGCGTCCGATTTCAGATGGAGTCTCGCCATCTTTATGAAGGTGCTCTGCTGCAGAGGCTCCCCAGCCTTAAGTCGGGCCTGTCCCCCTACAGGGGGATTTTCGACGAAAAATAAAGGATACCCCACAACTGGTCAACAAATGATACAAAGATAGTTTGGGGACTGTTCTTTCAATATGTTTGACCTTTTGGGGGTAATTTGGGGGTATTTTTCTTCCGTCGAACAACCCCCTGTAGGGGGACACGCCCTGCAGAACCCCAGCCCTTTGAACGAGTCTTACGTCCCCCCGACTGGAGAAGCCGCTCTCTCCTCCGGGGGGGGGGCAGCGCGACGGCGCCCCACTCCTGCCGCCGATCGCGCCGGCGGGCGCCGGCGACGCCGGGCTGCGCACGCAGACGCTCCGCTCGGCACGCCGCGCGCGCGCGCGTCCGTGGGCACGCGAGCGCGCCGACCGGCTGGGTAGTCGAAGGCCAGGCTGGCAGATTGGACTGGGCCCCAAGGGCCAATCTGGTGTGGCCAAATTGGAGGATTTGGGTTATTCGCCAGACTGCATTCGCGTTGGCTCCCTCGCCAGACTGCCCCCGTTTGCCAGATTGGGCCTGCCAGATTGGCTTCGACTACCCAGACCAGCATGCCCGCGCGAGGGCCCGTTCAGCGGCGCCGTAACGGATACTTACTAACGGGTACTTTGGAGAATTGCCGAAAGTTGCCACTTTAGGGCCTCTCTCTGGCATTGCAGCGTTGCCCGCATCGGGGAGGCTTGGGTTCGCCGGGCCACTCGCCAAAGTACCCGTTCGTGGAGTCCCCGTTAGAGGGGCGCTGACCCGTGGGCGCCCGCGCTACAGTCAGCCCGTGCAGGAAGGATGCGCGGCAAGGATGCAAAAGGGCCTCACAAGGCGATGTGGACGTTCTTCGGACGAGGCTGGCCAGCGAGCGCCGCCGAAGATGGGCCGAAGGGGCAAGGGTGCGAGGGGCACCCTCGGGAAAGCTGCCCGTGCTTGCTGTGCGGGTTGGCTGCATTCTGCACTCCGTGCGCGCACCGTCCACGGGCACGCAGGCGCGCCCCATCGGCACACCCGCGCGAGCGTCCAATCGGCGGCCCGCCGCCTGCGGCCAGGGCGCGGACGTATGGACCGCCTCGAGTTCGGAAAGGGTCTCGCCTGCCTGGAGGTCCTCTACCCTCCCCCTCCCCCTCCCCCTCCCCCTCCCCCTCCTCCACAATTGCTCAATACGAATCCTACTCTCCCTCTTCCCCTGATGGCGTGCTGGGAGTAGTAGACCCCCCCCGCGTACTGTTTTTTTACACACAGGATTCCCGGGAGTTGGGTTTTCGCTTGCGTTTTTTTGTTCAAAATGCTGCTCTCGCTGAGGCGCCGGCCTCATTTCTGCTCCCGAATCGTTCCGCATCGTGCTCCCGCTGCAGCGTGGGCCTCACTTTTGGATCGGTGTTTTGCCTCCGTCGTTCAGGATGGCGTTCTCGCCCCAGCGCGGGCCCCTTTTTCGCGCGCCCATCCGCCCGCCACCACCGCGCCGCACCACGCCCCGCCCCGCCGCACGCACACCCACCGCCACTTCCACCCACCAACGCACGCACGCACGCACGCGCACCACCACCGCGCACCGCCACCACCACCGCACTACCACCACCACCACCACCACCACGCTACACCGCGTCACACCACATCACACGCGCGCACACACACACACACACGCACACGCACACACACACACACACGCACACACACACACACACACACACAGACACACACACACACACCACCACCGCCACCACCACCACCGCCATCACGCACGTACGCACCTGGCCCACCACCAAACCACCAAGACGCCACACCACGTCACACCACAGCACACGCGCACACACGCACACACACACATACACACCACCACCACAACAACCACAACCACGCACACACGCACGCACGCACGCGCACCACCACCCACTACGCACACGCGCGCGGAGCCACAGGTCCGCTACGACACGCGTCCGCGGATAGAGAAAATCAGCGCCATGGTAAGGGATGGGAGGGAGGGGTAGGATGTCAGATGTTGACGCGAGCGCACCTAACTTGTCCCCCTCCCCCCTCCCCCCCCTCCCCCCCCCTTCCCGCCTCCCCCTACCCCTCCCCCTCCCCCTCCCCTCCCCCTCCCCCTTCCCCTTCCCCCCCTCCCCCTCCCCTCCCCCTCCTCCCCCTCCTCCCCCTCTTCCTCCCCTCCCCCTCCCCCTCCCCTCCCCCTCCCCCCTCCCCCCCCCCCCTCCTCCTCCTCCTCCTCCTCCTGTCCGTAGCCATTTTGGCTCTCGCCTGGTGCCAGGCCCCATAGCCGTTGGCTCGACGGGCGTGGGGCGCGAGCACGGGATGGCACGGGATGCGGCCCCTCCGCTGGTGGCCGCGCAATCCGGTGGCGATTCGTCTTCCTCTGCTCGTCGACGGCGGCGGCGGCAAGCTGGCCGTGTGTGGGCTCGCATGTCTGCGGATTGCGCTATCGGGCGCCTCGACCTTGCATTGCACGACGCTCGAGAACGTCATCAGCATCTTCTCGACGCCGTCGGGATGCTACTGGGTGGGGAGGCCGATCTTGCCGACCGCGTTTTGGCTGTCGTTCCGCATCTGCGGGCGCTGGTCTCGTCTTCGCCGAGTTCATGGGAGGATGTGCTGCGTCGGAACGTTGCTCTTCACGCCTCGGCCGACGGGATCAACGTCTCTACGGCTTCCACCCGCGAGCTCAGGGCAGCGCAGCGTGGGCCCAGGCTGGTTCGTGTCCGAGATGTTCCTGGAGGTGGTGTTTGCTCCAAGAACACCGAGCAGGAGACTGCTGGCGCCGCGGCGGCTGCTGATGGGATGACGGCGTCAGGGCGGTGCTCCGAGGTCGGGGCATGCAATGAGGACGGTGTCTTTCGCCTTCGGCTCGCTGATCTTCTTCCGCGTCTTGGGGAGGACGATTCGTGCAGCACGGCGTCGGGATCTTCCTCTACTGCCTCGGCGCCTTCTCTGGGTATCATGCCCGAGGGATGGCTTCCTCGTGGAGGCGCGCCGCCGTCGCGGGTTTGCCTTCGCGAGCCGCTCCGCGCAGATCGGCTTCCTGTACCTCCGGTCTTCCGTCCTTTCCGGGGTGAAGGCGGTGGCGATGGTGCTGGTCGTCTTCCCGCCGCCATGGAGGCGGACAGCAGCGCTGGAGATGCTGCAGGCGGAGCTTTTTTTCTCGCTGGAATTGATCCTCTTGTGCGTCGTGGTCTCCCTGCGGAAGCGGGCCAGCCTCTTCGGCATGGGCTCACTGGTGCTCCCGCTGGTGGCGGTCCCCTCCGAGGCGGCTCCTTGGTGCGTTTTCATAGTGACCCACGGCTGGTACCTCAAGAGGAATATTGGGAGTGCGTGTTGATGCCTGCCACGGACGCGGTTGGCCTCCCATGGTCGTGCCCAGGTGTCCACGCCCTCGAGTACGTGAAGCTCATCGGCGACCAGCGGCTCAATTGCCTTTCCTGCGACCTGCTCATGGATGGCATGGACGAAGACCCAGAGTCGCTCTTCGTGTGCTCGGAGTGCGGCTTGGTGTTCTGCGATGCGTGCGCGCCTGAGGGCTGGCGAAGTTGGGCATTGGCCACATGACGCTCGATTTCACGGACCCGTCTGTGTTCCTGTTCGTTGTGGTCTTCTTCGGTTTCGTGCTTATGGAGGTCTTCACGGCAGGTGCACTCACGCTACGGGTGGCCTCACCCCACCACCCGTGAGTATGCTGGGGTAGCATTGCGTTGATGTAAAAAAAAATAAAATCCTCCTCCTCCTCCTCCTCTTCCTCCTCCTCCTCTTCCTCCTCCTCCTCCTCCTCCCTCCTCCTCCTCCTCCTCCTCCTTCTCCTCCTCCTCCTCCTCTTCGAAATCGTTGTTCCTCCACTCGCTCCTCGTGCACCCAGGCAATTTCTGTGGCCAAGAAGGGACTTTGTTCATTGTTCTATCGTTCCTGGTGGTATTGGGCTGACTGACCGTGCGATCCCGACCCGATCCCAGCGTCGATGGTGTCGAGATGCGCCCGCTGACCTCTGCTGCTCCTGGGCCGTGCTGCAGCGACAGCTCTCGCCCTTCAACATGAATTCAGCGACGTGGCAGGTGGCGCCCACTGTTGCGCCATGCAGGTTTGCATATTCCAGATTTCGTAATAAAAGGAAGGGGGTCTGGACCCTTCAAGACAAGCCATTTCAGACCTCCCCCGTGGGAAAACCCTCCAAAACATCGTCCCCAGACCCCCCCCAGGCCCTCCAAGATAGCCTGGAAGAGACCCCTCCCCGAAATGAGACCCCCCTCCCTTTATTACGAAATCTGGAGTAGCTGCTTGCCGGTGTGCACGCCCACAGGCCGCCACGGCTTCCGGAACGAGCGAGCGCGAGGCGACCCCCGCTGCCGGCCAGGACGCCGCCGCCCCCGCACGGCCGCAGCTCTCGCGGAAGGCCTCGTGGCGCTCGCGCGCCTCCACCCGCTCTCGGGTCGCCCCTGCCCCGCGGGGGGGGGAAGAGCAGAAGGGCGGGAAGACGGAGGAGAAGGAGGGAAGAGGAGGAGGAGGAGGAGGCGGAGGAGGAAGCGGCGGAGGAGGAGGATGAGGAGGAGGAGGAGGAGGAGGAGGAGGAGGAGGAGGAGGAGGAGGAGGAGGGGAGGAGGAGGAGGAGGAGGAGGAGGAGGAGGAGGAGGAGGAGGAGGAGGAGGTCGTTCCCCCTCGTCGGAAACTGGAGCATGTACATCACCGGTGGCGGGTGGTCTTTCAATCCCAGGACTTTTTCGAGGGCCGGGGGCGACGTCGGGATGGTCTGGTGTCTACTGGTTTCCCCGTTTCTGGCGGAAGCAACGAAGAATGTATACACGAGGACCACGTGTACACCAGGATCCGCTTTCCTGTGCGAGATTCCGTGTGAGGCCAAACGAAGGCGTCGGTGTATATAGCTCGGTTCCCGTAAAGGGCGGGAGGGCAGAGGTCGCCATGAGGCAAAGGGGTCCTGAGGGAAGCGGGTCCCGAGGTGTCTCGCTGTTTCTGCCGAGCGGGCAGTACGCACCCATAGCCATAGGGGGGGAACGGAGGGGGCTATGGGTGCGTGTTGTCGGACGGGGCCCCCCCGCCCGAGCGGGAGCTTCCCCCGGGGTTCGACAAGCCGCACCCATACCCATAGCCAGTACTCCTCCCTCCCGCCCCCCCTGTGGGTAGGGGTGTGTGCTTGTTGTTCGTTCGTCAGCTTTCGTGCTCCCGAGGCCCTCTGCAGTTCCAGGGCTGTCGGGAAGCGGCTCAGGATTAGAAGCTGGTCCCTGGGGACCCCCCCGCTTCCTCTGTGCCCGTTGCGTGCATGCCAGAGAGAAGGAGGCCCGATGGTGGACGAGCTGGGAGCGTCGACGGGGGAGGGGGCGGGTACGAGGACCAGGAGAGTGTGTGGATATCATGGCCAGGGCCATGAGATCTGCCAGATCTCTTGGCCCCTCTTCTTCCTTCGATCAGCAGGGGCAAACAGGCACAGACACAAATAAATGCCGATGCCCAGAAAGGTCTGGGACAGCACGGAAAGTGGCGGGGAAGACGGAACTCCAGGACGCATGGACACACATGTGGGGAATCCAGGGATCCGTTGCTACTTTTTTGTGCCTCCCTGGGCGTCTTTGGCTGGCACTGGCCGGGGCGATCCTGGCGTGCGGCTCACCGCCCGCATGTCTGAGCAGGGCGCTCCGCGAAGTCGGAAACTGGAGCATCTACATTACCAGTGGCGGGCGGTTTTTCAATCCCAGGGCTTTTTTGAGGGTCGGGGACGACGTCGGGGTGGTGTGGTGTGTACTTTTCCCCCGTTTTCCAAGGGAAGCAACGAAACGTGTAGACACCAGGATCCCGCATACACCAGGATCCGCGCTCCTGTGCGAATTTCGGCGCAGGGCCGGAAAAGGCGTCGGTGTGTAGAGTTCGTTTCCCTACAAAGGGCTCTTCCTGCGCCCTCTCCCCTCGGGCGAAGAGAACCATGCACATGCACCGATGCCGGTCAGGCCCGTCCTTGGCCCAGGATCGGTGCAGGTGCCTTCCCGGCCAGGGCAGGAGGGCGCATGCGCCGATCCTGGGCTCAGGATGGACCTGGCCAACATCGGTGTACAGTCGGGGCGTTGACCTAAGGAACCCCAAATAAGGAACGAGGCCCCTTTCTTCCATGATTTAACCTTCGATTTCCGGTCGAAAACATAAGGAAAGCCCGAGGCACGCTGTGAAACACTTAGGGAACGCAGAGCCCCTCCCCAACGAAAAGGGTTCCTTCTTCAGGGCCCCGAACATACTTATACTATATGTGCGTCGCCCCCCTGGGGGCGATGCGCGCACCGAGAAATCTTGTAGTATATGCGTCGTGGCGGGCGCATTCTGGCCACACCGCTCGGGAAACGATATACTACAAGATGGGTATACTATGTGTTCGGGTCGGACGCGCGCCTCCAAGGATGACATATAGTACTAGCACGTCTTTGTGCATCCCATGTATGTGCACAGGTCTTCTTCCCCTGCGCCCCCGCACCGCCCGGCGCGCCGCCGGCCGGGGGCGTGCCGGGGCGGTGCCCCGCCGCCCAGGACGTCCGCGCGGGGCGGGGCGGCCGGCGCCGGGGGGCCCGCCCCTCGCCCTCGCACCCGCCTCGGGGGGCCTCGCCGGCGCGGGCGCCGCGCCCCGCGGCCCTTTCACCCCGCCCCCCTCCCCGCGGCGCGCGCCCGAGCGAGGCGGCGCGGGAGGGGCCCGTGGGGCGTGGTGTGAGCGGGGGCTTGGTGTGGGGAGCGGTGGGGAGTATTTTTTAATATTGTTTTTTTTTGGGTGCTTCTGTTTTTTTTTCTCTTTCCCCCCTCCAGGATGGAGGACTCAGATGGCCTTCTTGGCACAGGGACTGTGCAGACGGCACAATGAGAATGAAGTGGCAACGGTGGGGGGCTCTTGCCGTGGTCGCTTGCAGACCCGGGGGGTGGGGGGCCTCCCTGGAATGGCTCCGGGCTTAGAACCCCCGCGGGGGAGGTGGGCCAAGAGCCGGGGGGGGACCCCCCCTCCCCTGGGGGAGAGGCCCGGGAACCGGGCGGTCCCCCCCTCATTGGGAGGAGCGGGGGGCCAAGGAGAGGGGGTGGCCCACCGAAAATGGGAGAAAGCACATCCACGCAGGACAGGTTCCAACCATTTCGGTACCAATCCCCACCAATTCGTACCAATCTTTAATTCGATTTTTCTTAGAGTTCTGCTGCTCCCATCGTACTTAGGACCACATCCCAGAAATAATTTCGAGCACCTGGAGAAGTGTCGAAAAGTATCGAAAACTGTAGAAACAGTGTCGAACGAGTGTCTCCCAGGGCCCGACACGTGAAAACCCTCGAGTTTCGGTTCTTTTTGGGGACTCGAAATTCTTCCTGGTGATCCAGGCTAAAGTAGGTAGGAACATTATAATCTTAGAGGTTTCTTGGAGGTTCCTGAGAGACTCTTTACGGGATTTCTAGAGTCTCTTAGCTGGCTCACTAGAGGTTCTTTAGAAGGCTCCCTAGAGGTTCTTTGGAAGCTCCTTCGAGGAATTTCAAGGACTTCTGAAGGACTTTCTTGGGTTTCTGATGATCCATGAAGGATTTCTGAAGATCTCCAAACGATTTCTGAAGGTTTCCTGAAGGATTCTTTAGGGTTTCTGCGGATTCCTGAGGATGCCTGACGACTCCTGCGGATCTCTAAAGGATTCTCAGAGGTTTTTTGGATTCCCGGGGGATTCCTCAGGAGCCATGGATTCCATCAGGATTTCTGCGGAGTCCAGGGGGATTTCTGAAGGATTTCTGTCGGCTACTGAGGGGTTCTTGGGGATTCCGGAGTGTTTTCGAGGGTCCGGGAAGGATTCTTGAGGGTCCCACAAGGATTCTTCAGCTTCCGGAAGGATTCCTTAGGACTTCTGAAGGTTTCCGAATGACTTCTTAAGGCTCCTGGCGGATTTCTGAAGGATCCTTGCGGATTACTGAAGATTCGCGAAGGATTCCAGAGGATTTCTGAGGATTCCTGAAGCATTCCTGAACAATTCCTGAGGATTCCTGAGGAGTCCCTGGGGAATCCGGAAGGATTCCAAATGATTTGTCAGGTCTCTTGATTTTTTTTGGGTTTCAGTGGATTCTTTCAAACAGCTCATTCCTTAAGTTGTTCCGAAGGATTCCCGCAGGATTCCTGCGGGTTCCTCAGGAAGGATTCCTGAGGGTTTCGTGCCTTCGGGGGTTCGGGGGGCTCCCGAACCCATGCGGAGGGAGAGGGTGGCCGAACGAGTCGCTTTGTCCTCCGCCGCCGCCGCCGAGTCGTTCGGCCCCCGCCTCGTTGAGTGCGGGCGCGGAATCCCCCAAACCCCCGAGGGCGACGCTTCCAACGGAAGCGTTTCGTGCGTTCGGGGGTTCGGGGAGCCTCCGAAACCTTCTAGAGGGAGAGCGTGGCCGAACGAGTCACCTTGCCCTCCGCCGCCACCCTGCCCTCGTCCTTATCGAATGCATGTTCAAACAAGCACATCCACGTTTCAGGTTTCGCGTGTTTCCACCAGCCCGTCCAGTCACGTGCTTTCTTTATTGAGGCCTCTTTTTGGGCCCTGGTCGGTTAGAGGCTGTTGTCGGAAGCTTTCGTGCAGTTTGAGGCTGTCTTGAAGCCTCTTGAGCCATGCTCGACCTTCTGGGACCAGCTTTGGGGTAGGAGGAGGAGGAGGAGGAGGAGGAGGAGGAGGAGGAGGAGGAGGAGGAGGAGGAGGAAGAGGGGGAGGAGGAGGAAGGGGAGGAAAAGGAGGAACAAGAAGAAAAAGAGGAGGAAGCGCAGAGAACGAAAAGGAGGGGGAAGAAGAAGGGGAGGAGGAACAGGATGACTATGAGGAATGCAGCGCGAGGAAATTGATAAGGAGGAAAAGCAGGATGAGGAAGAAGGGCGCAGGAAAGGAGGTGAGAAGGAACGGACGACGACAAAACTGACGAGAAGTCGGGCTTTGGACGTAGGTTGTTGTGAAAACGTGTGTGGGTATGTGTTGTGAATGTAGGTTGTTGTGTTGTATATCTGTTGTTGTCTTCAGGTGATCTGCGTTGTTGGCAGTTCTTGTTGCAAAACAACAGCCCCCATACGCAAGGCATCAAACGACTATCAAGCCCTTCTGGGGCATTCATGTTGAATCCAACTATGAGTATCTATTTTCCAAATTCTTGAAATGCTGTTCAGAAGGAATGTGATTGTCGGCTCGACATGGCTGGCTGCAATCTTTGTGCCAGTTGTATTTTTACGGCCGGTCGAAAAGTGGCCAGGTCTGCTGTAACTGGTAGGTACCGGTGAGTTGGGACTGGTCCGACATGCGGGGCTTACCCCTCGTTTTTGGCGTCGGCTGCGGCGGCGGCCACGACGGCGACGACGATGACGACCAGGGGCCATCACGCGCAAATGTGGACCACGATGATGGCGTCGACGACGGGCGACGGCGACGGCGACGTCTACGGCAACGTCGTCGGCGACGGCGAAGGCGACGGCGACGGCGACGGCGACGGCGACGGCGACAGCGACGGCAACGGCAACGGCGACGGCGACGGCGACGGCGACGGCGACGGCGACGGCGACGGCGACGGCGACGGCGACGACGACGACGACGACGGTAGCGGCGACGACGACGACGAGGTGGTGGACGACGACCCGCCCCATGGGGACGTCTCATGATTGGTTTAATGGTTCTTTCACTGTCAAGTCTGCCCGAACGACTTCTGCGGCGGGGTTGATCGATTTCCTCATAACTCATACATTTTACGGTGACGGTTGAATATGATGTCCGTCTGCTCAAATTCGATGGTCCATCACAGACTACATGTTTCATGTAATGTCCCGCCAACCCGTCTTGCGTTTCTGGCGATTCTGCTTTAATGACATGCAATGCGCAATTCTTTGATGTGAGGTACTGTAAGATGATATAGTATCATCTACGATAACACACCATAATACGTCATAGTGTCATTCAATAGTCTATACCACAATGTAATTTAGTGTGGTATGATCCGCAATAATGAAGTACAGTATAGTACAGTATCGTTTTGCACAGTGTAAGGTGATATGGTTTGATATACTATAGCGCGGTACGGTAAAATACCATACAATACAACATAGTACGCATTTTCATACAGTATGTATGACGTGATACAGTCTTGCATGTCATATTATTTCACCATAATCAAACAAAACACAAACTAGCATGACACTGCACAGTCTCATATAACATGTTATAAGATTGCATGTCATCCTACAGGAAAGTACTTTGCACTAACATATAAAATCGCATGTGTAATTGAGCCTATGACGATGTAGCATAACATATTGTAATGTAATGTAGTGCAATGTGTATGGTTATAATTGATTGCCGTGTAATGTCATACAGGATGAACATGACATGCTGGATCATAATATACCATGATTTGGTCTGACATGAGTTAGGTTTTCAGTTTTAATACAACATATTCTCGTCCATCACAATGTAATACAATACTTTATTCCCCACATCCTAAGTGGGGTTCTTGTTTTCTCTGCACACCCTCCGCGCAGGATCTCCTCCTCCCTCTCCTCTGCTCCTCTTTCCTTCCTCCTCCGCATCATCATCACCATCACCATCACTCCCCACTCATCATCATCATCATCATCATCACCATCAGCATCACCATCACCATCCCGCGATCACTCACCATCATCGGCATCGAACGATCATCATCATCATCACTACTCGCTGACTTGAGGCCTGAATATGGAGGAAGTCTCGAGCGGGAGCCTCGTCTGTGAGTGAATTGCGAGGAAGTCTCAGGCGGGAGCCCCCTCCCTATGGGGCCCGCACTTCATGTTTGAATCCGAGCGGGTCATCCGCAACGTGCAACTGTCGTCACTTTTGGGTTCTTGAGATTGAATATGGAGGAAGTCTCGAGCGGGAGCCTCGTCTGTGAGTGAATTGCGAGGAAGTCTCAGGCGGGAGCCCCCTCCCTATGGGGCCCGCACTTCATGTTTGAATCCGAGCGGGTCATCCGCAACGTGCCACTGTCGTCACTTTTGGGTTCTTGAGGTATGACTATGGGGGAAGCCTCGAGCGGGAGCTTCGTCTGTGAGTGAATTGCGAGGAAGTCTCAGGCGGGAACCCTCTCCCTATGTGGCCCGCACTTCATGTTTGAATCCGAGCGGGTCATCCGCAACGTGCATCTGTCGTCTCTTTTGGGCTCTTGAGACTTGAATATGGAGGAAGTCCCGAGCGGGAGCATCGTTTGTGAGTGAATTGTGAGGAAGTCTCAGGCGGGAGCCCCCTCCCTATGGGGCCCGCACTTCATGTTTGAATCCGAGCGGGTCATCCGCAACGTGCAACTGTCGTCACTTTTGGGCTCTTGAGACTTGAATATGGAGGAAGTCTCGAGCGGGAGCCTCGTCTGTGAGTGAATTGCGAGGAAGTCTCAGGCGGGAGCCCCCTCCCTATGGGGCCCGCACTTCATGTTTGAATACGAGCGGGTCATCCGCAACGTGCAACTGTCGTCACTTTTGGGCTCTTGAGACTTGAATATGGAGGAAGTCTCGAGCGGGAGCCTCGTCTGTGAGTGAATTGCGAGGAAGTCTCAGGCGGGAGCCCCCTCCCTATGGGGCCCGCACTTCATGTTTGAATCCGAGCGGGTCATCCGCAACGTGCAACTGTCGTCACTTTTGGGCTCTTGAGATTGAATATGGAGGAAGTCTCGAGCGGGAGCCTCGTCTGTGAGTGAATTGCGAGGAAGTCTCAGGCGGGAGCCCCCTCCCTATGGGGCCCGCACTTCATGTTTGAATCCGAGCGGGTCATCCGCAACGTGCAACTGTCGTCACTTTTGGGCTCTTGAGATTTGAATATGGAGGAAGTCTCGAGCGGGAGCCTCGTCTGTGAGTGAATTGCGAGGAAGTCTCAGGCGGGAGCCCCCTCCCTATGGGGCCCGCACTTCATGTTTGAATCCGAGCGGGTCATCCGCAACGTGCAACTGTCGTCACTTTTGGGCTCTTGAGGCCTGAATATGGAGGAAGTCTCGAGCGGGAGCCTCGTCTGTGAGTGAATTGCGAGGAAGTCTCAGGCGGGAGCCCCCTCCCTATGGGGCCCGCGCTTCATGTTTGAATCCGAGCGGGTCATCCGCAACGTGCAACTGTCGTCACTTTTGGGCTCTTGAGACTTGAGTATGGAGGAAGTCTCGAGCGGGAGCCTCGTCTGTGAATGAATTGTGAGGAAGTCTCAAGCGGGAGCCCCCTCCCTATGGGGCCCGCACTTCATGTTTGAATCCGAGCGGGTCATCCGCAACGTGCAACTGTCGTCACTTTTGCGCTCTTGAGATATGAATATGGAGGAAGTGTCGAGCGGGAGCCTCGTCTGTGAGTGAATTGTGAGGAAGTCCCAGGCGGGAGCCCCAGGAGGAAGAGGAAAGGGCAAAGGGTACGCTAAACAGATTATCATGTGGGGTCCTACCGTCGGAGTAATGGTATACAACATCATAATTCAATGTCATATACTTCAATATCGTTGCACGTTCGATACTATACTACAATTTCACCATTTATAATCACATGTATTGTACTTTGATGTCAAACATTCTAATGTAATGTAATATGATACAAGACATTTGTATGACTTAACTTCATACACTGTGAGACAATGGGCATATCAGATGTTGCCATCGTATGGCGTAGTAGAAATACAGTAACATGTGTATATACTCGATTGCAATGCAACCTAACGTATGTTACTATACCATAATACGGTATCCGGTACTATAATATGATATCATACAATGCGCTATGACATTTGCTATTCCATCATATATCAATATACAGTGAGTATAAGATGTCTCCACATGGTCTATGATGATATAATACAACGCCACCTATTATACATGTATATGTAAGTGTTTCTGTATGTACATATATAGCATATTCATATATAATTGACCCCCTGCCTGGGGGCTGGGGGAGGCCACTCCGCAACCGTCCAGGTCAGGTTGATGCCCCCCCGGTTCGCTTCCCAGAGGCGGCTCGGAGAGGCCAGGGGGTTGCCAAAACGGGACAAGAGGGCCCCAGGCGGCCCCCGAGACGGTTCAAGAATCCCAAGAGGGCCTCCAGACGGTCCAGGAGACTCCAAGATGCCCAAGCGGCCTCCAAGAGGTCTCCCAAGAGAGCTCGAAGAGGGCCCATTTTTTGTTTTTGTGCAATTCTTGCGTTTCTGCCTGTTCCGCTTCCCGACGCTGCAAGACGCCCCAAGAGGCCCCGAGGATCGCCCCAAAACGGCCCAATAGGTTTCAAAAGCGCCCCACGACGGCCCCAAGACGGCTCCGAAACGGCCGAAGAGACGTCCAAGACGGCCCGAGAGGGCCCCAACCGCGGCCCAGGATCGGGAACGTGAACCGAGAACCCCCAGGAAGCCTCATGAGGTCCCAAAAAGCCCCAAAGAGGCCCAAAAGAGCCCCAAAAGAGGCCCCGAGGCAGTTGGAAAAAAGGGGATTCCGACATTTCCATTTTTTGAAGCTTGCCTGGCAGCTTGGCTACGCTTGCAACGTGTTGGAACTACCAAATTTCCTCCTCCTCGTCCTAGTCTTCCTCCTCCACCTCCTCCTCCTCCTCGGGCTTCGCCCACTCAGCTAACATTTCCGGCGAATCCCCGGTATCACCCTCCTCGGCGTCCAAGAGAGCAACCGGGAGGCCTGAAGACTGCCCAGGACGCCCCCGAGACAGGCCGAGAGTACTCCAGTGATGTCCAAGCCTGCCCCGTGACGGTGCTGGGAGCGCCGAAGACCACACAAGATCGCCCCAAGAGGCGTCCGAGAGTCTCCCAAGCGCTCCGGGGAAGCCCTCGAGGGGCCAAGATCATGGGAAAACCAATGGCAAACCAGTGATTTTCTGTTCTGTCGCACTTCCGCCTCCGACACGCTTCCGAGGCTTGAGCATCTTGAAGAGCCCCCCGAGAGGCGTCCACCGAACACCGAAGACACCCCAACTCCCAGAACCCCCCAGGAGCCGTCCAAGAACGTCCCCTCAAGGGCATCCTTCGGCGGCAAATCATGGGAGCCTGGCGTACCCTCTGAATTCCGTCTTTAGCGTCGATTAGCGTCGATTGGCGTCTGGGAGTCGATGAGATAGGGCCGATTTAGCGTCGGGTAGCGTCGATTAGCGTCGACTTAGCGTCGGTTAGCGTCGTTCAGCGTCGATGAGCGTCGATTCACAAGAGCCAACAAGATGGTATGGGAGGCTCCCATGTGTTGCCACCGAAGCATCCCAGAAGACTCCCAGCATGGTTTTCCCAGGCCGTGAGGGAGTTCTCGGGCGCCCCTCCCCACAGGCTGCCCGAGGTTCTCTCCGCTGCCCTGCGCGCTGCATCTGCGGCCTCCCTGGGCGCTCTCCAGAACAGAGCAGGGGGGAAGCGCCCTGCCCGCATGCCTCTGGCGCCAAGTCGTGCAGGACGTCGCCTCCATTGGAAGAGTGGGCCGCGTCATCTGTCTGGTGCCCTGTGTCGTGCAACATCTCAACGCTTCCCAGCAAGGCGCAGCACGGCCCCAGGGATCCCCAATAGGCCGTGTCCTCTGCGGCTTCGGCTGAATCTGGCAGCCCTTGGATGATTTGAGCTGCCCCATATCATTGGCCCCCAGGGTTTCCAAGGGACCTCCCAAACACCTCCGAGATAGTCCGAGGGGCCCTCCAGACGCCCAGAAGATCTTCAAGACCGCGAGAGACGGTCCATAGGCCACGAGCATCCCGAAGCCTCCCAAAGGTTACCCTCGGGCAGCTGCCCGGTGTATCTGGTCAGAGCAGCAGGGCCTCTTAGGGACTGCTTATTCAACGACTCCTGAAGCGTCCATCAGGGAGTACGCTCCCAGATGTTGACCCTTGCGGGGTGATGTCCATGCTCACCCAGTCTGGCAAGTTGACTTGGACTGCGCTAGAACCTAAACGCGCGCGAAGCGCGCGTGGTTCAGTGTGTATGTATATACATAGATGCATACAGGTGTATATATATATATATAGGTGTGTTTATATACACATAACGCACGTAGTCACATGCATATGTATGTATGTATGTATGTATGTATGTATGTATGTATGTATGTATGCATGCATGCATGCATGCATGCATGCATGCATGCATGTATGTATGTATGTATGTATGCATGCATGTATGTATGTATGTATGTATGTATGTATGTACGTATGTATGTATGTATGTATGTATGTATGTATGTATGTATGTATATAGTATGTATGTATGTATGTAGGTAGGTAGGTAGGTATGTAGGTAGGTAGGTAGATAGGTAGGTATGTAGGTATGTAGGTATGTAGGTATGTAGGTATGTAGGTATGTAGGTATGTAGGCATGTATGTATGTATGTATGTATGTATGTATGTATGTATGTATGTATGTATGTATGTATGTATGTATGTATGTATGTACATATATATACACATATGTATGGATATTTAGAAAGTTAGGTAAACACATACATTGGCCTTCGGCCCATACCACCACCGTGCCTGGGTTGTGGGCCAGAGTCCTCAGGGATGCTTCTTGGGGTCTTTTCGGAGCGCTCTCGGGGGCCTCTTGGTGGCTGTTTGGGGACCTTGGGGGCCTCTTGGGCGCCTGTTGGGAGCCTCTTGGGCCTCTTGGGGCTTCCCGGGAGCCTCTTGGGGCTTCCTGGGGGCCGCTTGGGGGCCTCCTGGGGCATCCTGGGGACCTTTCGGGGCCGAGGGCTCGAAATGTCCGTTCGGGTCCCTCGTCGGGGCCCCCTCTCAGAGCCGTCCTGGGGGCCTCTTTTGGGCCGTCTTGGAGACCTCGTGGGCCGTCTTCGGGCTCTCTTGGCTCCTTTTAGGGCTTCATTGCAGGTCTCTTGGGCTATCTTGTGGCGATCTTGGGGGCCTCTTGGGCCGTCTTCGAGCGTCGGGAAGCTGAAACGGCGGAACGCAAAATAAGCACCTGAGGCGCATCGATGATTTTTGCTTCTCGGGGCCCTCTTGGGAGGCCCCTTGGTGGCCTCGTGGTACTTCTTGAGGGCATCTGGGGCCGTCTTGAGGCCACCTCGGGCGATTTACACTGATCCTTCGGCGATTCGGGGCCCTCTGGGACAGTCTTGGGGGTCTCTGGGGGCCCTCTCGGCTTTTCTTTAAGGCCCTCTTGGGCCCGACCTAGTCGCGGGAAGCCGCGACGGGCCGCAGATGGCACGAGGGGAGCCCGGGACGATCTGAGAATTCAGGGTCCAGGCCACGTAAAGAGTCCCCGTGACTGAGGGCTGAGGCTCTGAGATTCGGCCAAGGACCTGAGGACGCTCCAACTCTCACACGCACATGCACACACTTGTGTGTGTGTGTGTGCGGGAGGAGAGAGAGAGAGAGAGAGAAAGCGAGACAACGGGGGAGAGAGAAAATAGATTAGTATGTGTATGTATGTATATATATATATATAGAGAGAGAGAGAGAGAGAGAGCGAGAGAGAGAGGATGAGAGACAGAGAGTTATGCAGAGGGGCTCAAGGGTTCAATCCCGTTATCTCGGGTATGCGTTTGACCATTGTAGCCATTATGAAACGGAAAATATCACGGCAGATGGTGCTCGAACAAACAGTTGGACAATAATATCCATCCTGCCATTTCGTAGCCGTCTGCCCAGGTTTGAGGAGAGAGTGGATATGACAGACAAGAGGTTCGATAAGCTCGAACTATTTCCAATGATGGGGGAATTCGTTATAATCAGGCTCGAGCTCATTTTTACCCCTGAGACTTACAAGCTCAAGGTCATGACAATCTCCCGGACGTGTCATCTGAGCAGCTCCTCACGATCGGCACCGAGACAAGTCGGTGATGCCAACCTTAGGGGTAGGGATACGGTCAGGAACGTTTGCTTAGCGTGTCGCGGCGCCCCACCACCCCTCGGCGCGACACGATAAGCGCGTCCCGGTCCCCAAGCATCAACAACGTTCTGGGTTGTTCCCGGTCTCCCCTCCTGCCTCCTCCTCCCTCCTCGTCATCCTCCTCCCCTCCTCTCCCCTTCTCCCCCATCCCTTCCCCTCCTGCCCTCCTCTCCTCCCTTTCTTCCCTCCCTCTCCTCTCTCCCCTTCGCCCTCCCCTCCTCCTCCCTCCCCTCCTCCCCTCCTTGTTGTAAGGCTTGGCAGGCTTGGGGATGTTAAACGAATCACCTCCTCCCCTCCCCCCCCCCTCTCCTCTCCCCTCCCCTCCCTCGTCGTCCTCCTCCCCTCCTCCCTCCCCCCTTTCTCCCTCCTCCACTCTGCCTCCCCTCCTCTTCCCTCCTCGTCATCCTCCGCCCCCGCAGAGGGCTCCCGCGCGCGCTCTCTCGTTTCCCCGTCCACGTCACCGCTCTCTGGATTCCTGGCATCCTTGCCTTCCTCTCGGGCGGCTGCCTTCCTTTGCCCCCCCCTCCCCCCCCCCCAAGGGGCGGGGCGTGCGTTGCCCGGCGTCTCCGCAGCGCAAGACGGAGAGCCCAAGAAGAGCACACCACGGGAGCGTCGTCGTCACCGACGTGCCAGACTACACACCAGTCGTGCGACCACGTCCCGAAGATCTCAAGAGCAGCACGCCAGCAGGAGAACGATGGGAGGGGGAGGGGGAGGCAGACAACTCTCAGCCCGACCGCGCAACCCGATCGCCGATCGAACACCCCTGGCTGCCCAGGTCTTTTTCTCGGCAAGCGCAGCGCGCTCAACCGCGTCAACTGTGAGGAGCAGTGCCCCTCCTCCTGCTGATTGTGCAAGTTTGTTTTGTCCGCCGCCATCGAAGTATCCAAGTCCACCTTCTGGGTTCGCCGTGCACGTCTGCGTTCTATCAGGCTGGATCCCCCAGGCTACCTGACGCCATGTCTGCTGGGGGTTTCACCGAACTCATAGTGATATGTCGAGATTCGCTCTTAGGGCCGTTGATGTTTTTGCTTTGAGCCGCCTTCGATTATCCTGCAATTCTGTGACAGCTTATTATTCGTCAGAATCTACTCTCTGGTCTCTGTGTTCTGTTTCGGATCCCTCCGACCCCCTGACGTGTAGCTGGGCAAATTCAATCCGCTCCTCTATACATAGTGTGTGTTGACACAACTTACATTGCGACCGTGTGGGCTACGTTTGGGGCGACCCGAGAGGGCCCAATACAGGCCGAGACGGCCCCAAGACGGTCCAGCATGGCCCACGAGGTTCCGAATCTTCTTTTCAAGAGGACCAGTACCAGCCAACGACAGCGTAAGATGGCCCCATTACGGCCAGAGGACAGACCAACAGGTTTCCAAGGCGGCCCAAGGGGCCCGAAGAGGACCCCCAGAGGCCGCCAAGAGGCAAACACACACTGAACCACACCGGTTTTCTGCGACTTTGGCATGCTGGCCGTCTCTGTCTTCAGAGCCTCCAGGACGGCCCCAGAGTGCCCCAACACTGCCCCAGGGGGTCCCACGTGCGCCCGAGGGGGCTCCAGGAGCGGCCCAAGGCTGCCCGAGAGCGGTCCGTACAGCCGAAGCGGGCCCTCGGCCCGCGAGGGCCGTGGGATGTTCCGAGGCTCTACTCTTCGAGGCGACCACGACCTGCCGAATGTGGCCCAGCATGGCCCCAGTGCGGCCGCCGCGCAGACAAAGAGGCCACCGCGACGGCCCAAGGAGGCCCGACGAGGCTCCCCAGGAGGGCGCCACGTGGCACAACACATGCACGGTCATGCGGTTTCGGTCCACGTTTGGCACACTCGCCGTCTCGGTCTTCAGAGCCTCCAAGACGCCCAAGAGCCCCCCACTACTGCCCCGCCCAAGAGGGGTCGGGGACGACGTCGGGGTTGTGTGGTGTGTGCGTGTTCCCCTGCTTTCTCGGGGAAACAGCGAATAAGAGGTATATATATATATATTATCATACGCACCTCTCCGAGGAAGTAGAGCTCAGAGGCGATTAATGCATACGCGCCGCATCGTTCGCGATTTTTCTGGCCGTTTCGCTAGGGACATCCTTGAAATTATGAAAATCGGTGGCACCCCTCACGCAGATCGCGACGTCAGGGTCCAACAACACATAGGAATTCAACATTTTGACATAACACTTTCGAAAACACATTGTAATTTCAATGATTTTGACCCCGATTCTCAGAGAATGGCTGTTTCGCCTGAGACATCCTCCCAAAATCGAGCCCCGACGTACCTTCTGATACCCCAGACCCGGCCTCGGAGCCTCCTGGGGGCCTCCTGGAACCTCGTATCCCAGACCCCGCCTCGGAGCCTCCTGGGGGTCTCCTGGAACCTCCTGGGGCCTCTTGCGGTATCCAAGTCGGGCCTCCTGAGGCTTCCTGGGGGGCCCTGGTACGCACATCGCAAGGTGTGGCAACCCCACTTGCCCTCGTCGATCCTCCTGCTCGATCCCCAATCCTTTGGGAGGGGCTCTTACTCGATCTTACATTCTTCTGCGTTCACCTCCTGCCTCTTCCCCTTCTCTTAGGCACGCCCTGGCGGCGCCGCCCCAGCTTTCCCTTCTCCATCTCCGATCCCGCCGTCATGGTGTCGTCCTGCTTCAACCGCCTTTCAGTTTTTTTGTGTGAGACGTGCCACTTATATATATATATATATGCATACACCAGGATCCCGTATATACCAGGATCCGCTTTCCTGTGCGACTTTCGGTGCGGGGCTGGGTAGAGTAGAGCAGCAAAGGAGCTGGAAAACCAGAGTGTGGGTCAAAATCGTTCAGTGCGGAGACCGGCGGTGGTCAAAGATGTTGGCAGACTGGAGCCCTGAAGGTGTCCGCCTGACCGGGTGCCCCCGCACGCGCTGGCAAGATTGATTTTCCCACGAGGCAAGCGAGCCCGGCGCCTCCCGAGGCACGGGCGCGGGACACCCCCCGCAGCGCTTCCTTCCTTCCTTTCGGTGCGGGGCCGCACAAGGCGTCGGTGTACAGAGCTCGGCTCCTGGCCTCCAGCCGGCAGCATCGCGCCTCGGGGGTGGTCGGGGCGCCCAGCCCCAGGTGCTCTCCAGGCGGCCAGCGGCCTGGGGCGCAGTCGTCTCGGGAGGCCTCTGTTTGGCAGTTTTTTTGGCGGAATTGGGGACCTCTCCGGCCGTCCTGGGGCGTCGGGGAGCCGAAAAGGCGCTAGCACCAAATTCTAGACGCCTCGCGTGACCCCGCCAGCCCATCCAGGAGCGATGCCCAGACGAGTTGCCCCTGATCAGGGATGTGGAGTAGAATGCAGTGGAATAAAGGGTTGGGTAAGACGTCGTACCCCAAGGAGGGGGAGGATGGAGGAGGAATCGGAGGGGAGCAAGAGGAGAAGGATGATGAGCAGGAGGAGGAGGAAGAGGAGGAGGATGAGGAGGAGACGGAGGAAGAGGAAGGAGTAGGAGAGCGTGGGCCAGAACGTGGAGGAGGAGGAGGAGGAGGAGGAGGAGGAGAAGGAGGAGGAAGAGGAAGTGTGGGAGGGGGTGGAGGCAGGAGGGAGGAGGAGGAGTAAACGGATGATGAGGAGGAGAAGGATGAGGGCCAAGGGGGGGATGAGGAGGAGCAGGAGGAGGAGGAGGAGAAGGAGGAGGAGGAGAAGGAGGAGGAGGAGGAGAAGAAGGAGGAAAAGGGCGAACGGAAGAGTCATAATCCTCTTGCGTGCCTCTCAGAGTATCCTCGGATGTCTCTTGGAAACTTTCTGGAGGCCTCTTGGGGCGTCTGGGGGGCATCTTGGCGAGCCCAAGGCCGTCTTTGAACGTCTTGGGTGCCTCGGGGAGCCTCTTAGGGTTCTCTTGGGGTTCTCTTGGGAGTCTCATGGGGGCATCTTGGGGCCTCCTTGGCGCCTCTTGGGGCCCTCTCGGGGCGCTCTTGGGAGCCTTGGGGACGCTTTTGGAACCATCTTGGAGGAGATCGATCAAGCAAGGGGGGAGCTCTAATTTCGACCCCCCACTCGGGAGCCCCAAGCATCTTCTCCTGGACCCCTCTTGGACCGCTCGTGGAGCGCTTTTGGGCGCTCTTGGGGGCTCTTGAGGCCGTCTTGGAGGCCACTTGAGCCTCTCTTGGGGCCCTCTGGGGTCATCTTGGAGCCACATTGAGGCCTCGGAAGGCCATCGGAAGCGAAACAGCGAAAACCCAACACGCATTGTAGACGGATTTTGGCCTCTTGGTGGCCTCCTGGGGAGGTTCCGTGGCCATCAGGGGCCGTCTTGGAGCGTTCTTGGGGCCTCTTTGGAGCCATCTTAGGGCATCTTGGGATATCGTGAGCCATCTTGGAGGTCATCCTGGGCTCTCTGAGGCGCTCTTGGAGCCGTCTTGGGCGAACGAGTACCTTCTGACACCTCGCGGGGAGCCCCCTCCAGGTCCAGGGGAGGGGGTCGGGGGAGGGGTCAAGGAACCCTCCGAGTTAGCAAGCCGTCTAGCTCACTCCCACCCGCCCTCCCAACACAGAAGTGACACCCGAGCCTCAGCATGTTCGGCGGTCGTCTTTGGATGGGCAGCTACTGGGAACCAACACCGAGCCCATGTGCGCGACGCTGGGGCGAGGTGCTCCACGCGTGCCAGGCGCGCCACGCGCGCCAGGCACCCCTGGGGCCCGAGCGTCCCAGGCATGCCAGGTGCGCCAGATGCGCCACGTGCCTCGGCGTGCGCCAGGTGTGCCGCATACTCCAGCCGCGCCAGGTGAGCCACGTTCGGGGCACGTGCAGAGTGTGTCAGGTGCGCCTGCGCACGTGGCAGCACATCGGGAAACATGTTGCCCCCACCATCCTTGTCGAAAACCAATGCCCATAGTTGTGTCTGGTGGGCCTGCGCACGGCAGGCCATACTCCACTACCCCCGCCGTCCTTAGCAAAAACCAATTGATAGTGATCGCGGGGTGGCCGCGCATGATGCAGATTTGGCCTCGAGGTGTATTTTTTTTGTCAGGGATGCTAGCCCTGCGCGCAGCAGGCAATCTGCTGACACCTCCGCCGTCCCTGTCAAAAGCAATACGAAGTACTCGCGGGCCTCACGATCATGACTCCAGACTTTGCCCCCACATGTTTTTTCCCCAACCATCCTGTGGTGTTGGGTCCTCGTTTTGAAGAGACAGCGCCCCGCGTCTCACCTCACCTCACCTCACCTCACCTCACCTCCCTCCCTCCTCCCCCTCCTCCCTCCTCCCATCCTCCTCGTCATCGTCATCGTCATCATCATCATCATCATCATCATCATCATCATCATCATCATCGTCATCATCATCATCATCATCATCATCATCATCATCATCATCATCATCATCATCATCATCATCATCATCACCATCGTCATGATCCACATCATCATGATCATCACCATCGCCATCGTCCGCGCTGCGCCCCTCACACGGTTCGCGGCCCCATAGGGAGCTCCACCGAAGGCCCTTGTGGCAGGGTCCACATGGCGGCACCGCCCCATCTTGGCTCACGCTTCACACGATTCGTGGCCCCGTAGGGAGCTCCACCGAAGGCCCCAGTGGCAGGGTCCACATGGCGGCGCCGCCCCATTTTGGCGCACCCCTCACACGGTTCGTGGCCCCGTGGGGAGTTCCACCGAATGCCCCACTGGCAGGGTCAACATGGCGGCGCCGCACCCCTTTCGGTGCACCTCTCACACAGTTCGTGGCGAGCTCCACCGAAGGCCTCTGTGGCAGGGTCCACATGGCGGCGCCGCCCCATCTTGGCGCACGCTTCACACGGTTCGTAGTTCCATAGAGAGTTCCACCGAAGGCTCCAGTGGCAGGGTCCACATGGCGGCGCAGCGCCATTTTGGCGCACCCCTCACACGGTTCGTGGCCCCGTAGGGAGCTCCACCGAAGGCCCCCCTGGCAGAGTCCGCATGGCGACGCCGCCCCATTTTGGCGCACCCCTCACACGGTTCGTGGCCCCATAGGGAGCTCCACCGAAGGCCCCAGAGGCAGGGTCCACATGGCGGCGCCGCCCCATTTTGGCGCACCCCTCACACGGTTCGTGGCCCCATAGGGAGCTCCACCGGAGGCCTCAGTGGCAGGGTCCGCTTGGCGGCGCCGTCCCATTTTGGGGCACCATTCACACGGTTCGTGGCCCCAAAGGAGTCTACCGAAGGCCCCAGTACCAGGGTCCGCATGGCGGCGCCGCCCCCATTTCTGCGCACCCCTCACGCGGTTCGTGTCCCCATAGGGAGCTCCACCGAAGGCCCCAGTGATAGGGTTCGCATGCGTCCCCCCGCCCACTTCGACGCACCCCTCACACGATTCGTGGCCCCATCGGGAGCTCCACGGGAGGCGCCAGTGGCACAGTTTGCATGCGTCCCCCCGCCCATTTCGGCACACCCCTCACACGCTTCGTGGCCCCATAGGGAGCTCCGCCGAAGGCCCCAGTGGCAGGGTTCGCACGCGTCCCCTCGCCCATTTCGGCACACTCCTCACACGCTTGGTGGCCCCATTGGGAGCTCCACCGAAGGCCCCAGTGGCGACGTTAGCAGGAGTCCTCCCGACTCATGTCGGCACACCCTTCACACGTCTCGTGGCAGAAGGCTATACCGCGTGCGCCACTCGGAGTTTGCGCGCCCCCCTCCTTCGTCTCATCTCCCTCGCGGCAGTCGCAGCTGCATATGGTTGGATCCTCCGTCACGCTAATTGTTTTTTTGACAGGGATGGTGGGAGGGCGGGGCCCGCATCGGGTTGGTTGCGCATGCTCCGAATTTGGAGGCAGAATGTGTGTTTAACTTTGTTTTTGTTGGCAAGGATGGTTGGATGGGGGTGTGATCATGGTGTCCTCATTGTTTCTGGTTGGCTGCCGGTCGCCTGGGGGAGGGTGTGTATATTCATAGGGAACAGTGATGAACCCCTCCCCGAAGGGGAAGAAGGGGGTTGGAAGAGAAAGCTCTCTAGACCACCTACGCCCAGAGGGCTGTTGGGACTCCTTCAACCACCGAAGGGAGTTCATGGCTTTGGTCTCTTGGGGCCCTCTTGGGAGGCCTCTTGGGGCGCATTGCCAGCTTCTGGAGCGTATTGGGGCCAGCTTCAGCGTCTTGGGGTCATTTTTGGCGGTATTGGAGCCCTCTTGTGTCGTCTTGGAGGCCTCCTTGAGCCCTCTGGGCCCGTCTTGCCCGAGAAAATCATGCGACAAGCCGCGACAAGCCGCGGGGGGTCCCATGGGGGCACGCGACAAACCCCAGTAGATTTCGGCATTCGGGGTCTTGGCTTGCAGAACCTCCTCAATGAGGATCGAGGCACCAGGGATTAGGCAAATGACCTGAGGACCCCCCCACTCCGTGCCCAGAGGCACGGTGGCGGATATACGCATGCATGTATATATATGTATATATATATATATGTGTGTATATGGTTTGTTGAAAGCATTAACAACCTTTACAATCAACCAACTATATGTTCTAATACTTCGTGCTCTTCTGATCTCTCTTATGTGCAGCCCGCCGGGAGGAGCTCGCTCAGTAACCTGGTGATGATGGCCCGCGCCTCGGCGAGGGCTGGCCCGTCGCCCTTTCTGGTTTCTGGGGCGTCGCAGGTACGAAGGATCGAGGCTCGAAGTTTTCGGACGTTTTCGCGAGTTCCTGTAAGGTTTTCCAGCCTCGGGATGCTTTTCAGCAGCTGCACCCCGAATCGTCAGGCAGAGCTGCCGGAGAGCCGAGGTATGACCCGAGAGCCGCCTGCGGTCGGCCATCTCGGCCTCTGGGGGCCGTCGCCGCGCAGCGGGACCCTGGAACCGGGGAAGCGGTCTGCGCCCTTTGGGCTCTGGGGTCCACGGTGTGACAAAAATCCACGACGTCGGCGGTCTGGGAAGGTGTCCTTGGCCCGCTGTGCCCCCGGCTTTTCGCTCCATCTTGGTGTCCCCCCCCCTCCCCGGGTGCCCTCTGGGCCTCGTGCCGCCGGGGGGTCGGAGGGGGGGGGGGGGATCCTGGGAGTCCTGGGGACGCCTTGGGTCAGTCAGGAGGGAGAAAAACACACAGCCGCAATTAATCGTCGATGCCCCAGAAAATATGGGAAACTATGGGGAGTGTGGGGAAGACAAAACCCCCGAAAATATGGGGAATCCTGTTATTTGTGGGTATGTATTTGTGTGCCCCAGGGCCCCTTCAGTCAGGGAGGTCTGCGGAAGCGGGGGTCCTGAGCTCGGGGACCCGCTCCCGGGGGGGGGGGGCGGTCTCAACTTCTGGGGGCCACGCTTGTCGGAGGCGGGCCATCTGAGACGACGGCGGCGCTGCCGCCGCCCTGCGCGGCCGCCACAGGCACCGTGGGCCCCGACCGGAGGAGGAGGAGGAGGAGGAGGAGGAGGAGGAGGAGAGGGAGGAGGAGGAGGAGGGAGGAGGAGGAGGAGGAGGAGGAGGAGGAGAGGAGAGGAGGAGGAGGAGGGAGGAGGAGGAGGAGGAGGATGAGGAGGAGGAGGGAGGAGGAGGAGGAGGAGGAGGAGGAGGAGGAGGAGGAGGAGGAGGAGGAGGACGGATGGAGGGGCTGATGATTGTGATGATGATGATGATGATGATGATGATGATGATGATGATGATGATGATGATGATGATGCTGATGCTGATGCTGATGCTGATGCTGATGCTGATGATGCTGATGCTGATGCTGATGCTGATGCTGATGCTGATGCTGGTGCTGATGCTGATGCTGCTGATGATGCTGCTGATGACGATTCTGATGCTGATGATGATGATGCTGATGATGATGATGATGATGATGGTAGTGATGATGATGATGATGATGATGATGATGATGATGATGATGATGATAATGATGATGATGAAGATGACGATGCCGATGCCGATGATGATGATGCTGATGCTGATGCTGATGATGATGCTGCTGCTGATGATGCTGATGATGACGCTGATGATGATCATCCTGATGATCATGATACTAATGATATTGATGCTTATTATAACGATGATGATGCTGATGCTGATGCTGGTTATGACGACGATGATGAGCTGATGCTGATCATGCTTATGATGATGCTGTTGATAGTGGTGGTGATGATGACGATGCTTCTGATGATGGTGATGATGCTGCTGCTGATTATGATGATGCCGATGTTGATGATGATGATGATGATGCTGATGCTGATGCTCATGATGCTGAGACTGCTGATGATGCTGATGATGATGCTGATGATGATGCTGCTAAGGATGATGCTGCTGCTGCTGATGATGATGATGATAATCACGATGATGGTGATGCTGCTGCTGATGATCATGATGATGTTGATGCTGATGCTGATGATCATGATATGATGATGACGGTGGCGATGCCGATGCCGATGCCGATGATGATGCTGCTGATGATGATGACGATGGTGCTGATGCTGAGGCTGCTGATGATTATGATGCTGATGCTGATGATGCTAATGATGCGGATTTGATAATGCTGATACTGATGTAAAGGCTGCTGATGATGATGGTGATTATGATAATGCTGGTGATGATGCTGATGATGCTGATGCCGCTGATGGTGATGATGATGATGATGATGCACATAATTCTGATGATGATGCTGATGATGATACTGATTCTGATGCTCATGCTGATGATGCTGATGCTGATGCGGATGATGATGATGCTGATGATGATGATGATAATGATGCTGATGCTGATGATGATGATGATGATGATGATGATGCTGATGCTGATGCTGATGCTGAAGATGTTGCTGAGACTGCTGGTGATGATGCTGATGATGATGACGATGCTGATGATGATGATGATGATGATGCTGATCATACTGATGATTCTGATAGTGATGATGATGATGATGATGATGATGATGATGATGATGATGATGATGATGATGATGACGATGACTATACCGATGATGATGCTGATGCTGATGCTGATGCTGATTACGACGACGATGATGATGCTGATGTTGATGATGCTGATGATGGTGACGATGATGATGCTGATGATGATGCCGATGCTTCTGATGATGGTGATGATGCTGCTGCTGCTGATTCTGATGATGCTGATGATGATGCCGATGTTGATGTTGATGATGCTGATGCTGATGCTGATGATGATGCTGACGACGATGCTGGTGATGCTGATGATGATGCTGCTGATGATGATGATGCTGATGATGCTGCTGCTACTGATGATGATGATGAGGATGATGATGATTTCGATGATGGTGGTGCTGCTGCTGATGATCATGATGTTGATGGTAGTGGTGATGATGATGATGATGAGCTGATGATGACGATGGCGATGTCGATGCCGATGCTGACGATGCTGATGATGATGCTGATGCTGAGGCTGCCGACGATCATGATATTGATGCTGATGCTGATGATTCTGATGATGTTGATTTCGATGATCATGATGCTGATGTAAATGCTGCTGATGATGATGGTGATGATGATGCTGGTGATGCTGGTAATGATGATGATGCTGATGATGCTGACGATGCTGTATATGATTATGATAGCGATGATGGTCCTGATGATGATGATTCTGATGATGATGAGGATGATGCTGATGATGATGCTGATGATGATGCTGTTGAGGACGATGATGCTGCTGATTATGATGATGCTGATGCTGCTGCTGATGATGATGCTGCAGACGATGCTGATGATGATGACGATGATGATCCTGCTGCTGATGATGATATTGATGATGATGCTGATGTAAAAGCTGTTGATGCTGATGGTGATGATGATGATGCTGGTGATGGTTGTGATGATGCCGATGATGGTGATGCTGATGCACATGATTATGATGGTGATGACGATTCTGATGATGATTCTGATGATGATGATGCTGAGGATGCTGATTATGATGCTGCTGCTGCTGCTGATGATGATGCTGATGCTGATGATGATGATGCTGATGCTGATGATGATGCTGATGCTGATGCTGATGATGATGCTGATGATGATGATGAGGATGATGATGATGATGATGCTGATGATGATGATGATGCTGATTGATGATGATGATGATGATGATGATGATGATGATGATGATGATGATGATGATGATGATAATGATGATGATGATGATGATGATGATGATGATGATGATGATGATGATGATGATGATGATGATGATGATGATGATGATGATGATGATGATGATGATGTATGGCGATGGTGATGTATGGCCATGGTAATGAATGATGGTACCTCTCAGTCTCGCAGTTTTCCTGTGACCGCCCCCTCTGCCTTCTCCCGCACCATCGCGGCCGAGGTACACAAGAGTACGACCCGCGTCCTTGCGTTCAAGTTCACGCAGGCACCCTCGCGGCCGAGCAGTGCCTGCCTCCCCTCGCGCTTGGGTCACCCGCGCGGGCGCAGAGACAGTCGCGCCTCGCTCGTCGCGGTCTGTGCTGGGGCAGCTGCCTTGATCCAAGGTGACCTCGCGAGGACGCGAAGATAAACGTGCGCCGCGGATAGCTGGGCGCGATGTGCGAACTGGGTTGCCTAGGCACACGTCCAATGCCCCTTGGCAGTCGGCCTGTGCCCTTCTGGTCCTCGCCGCGCGCCGCCCGACCAGCTGACCATGTCAGCCCGAGTCGCGTCGGTCATCGCGACGGCGGCAAATCAGGAATGCTGGTGAATCACGAGGGCGAGGATGATGCGACGATGCAGGCGACGATGTTGACGAATGGTGCTGACGCCGATGCGTCCTGGGGGCACCAGGAGCGGGCGGATGCCCAGGACAGCCCTCGTCGCATCGGCTGGGCTGGACTCGGTGCGGTCGATCACTCCCGTCG
Source organism: Prorocentrum cordatum (assembly GCA_963575745.1). Taxonomy (NCBI): domain Eukaryota; class Dinophyceae; order Prorocentrales; family Prorocentraceae; genus Prorocentrum; species Prorocentrum cordatum. Next base: position 92,975 of record CAUYUJ010009324.1, read on the forward strand.
GAGGGCATGTGACCGCCGCGGCTCGGCCTCGAGCCGCCGTGCCGAGGCTCGGGCCAGGTCGCCCTGACCGTCCAGCCCGGCACGCAGCGCCGCTCGGGGCGCGTGGCCGCAGCGCCAGTCGCGAGTGCCCGAGGCCGCCTGCGCACTCCTCGTGGCGAAGATTCCCCAGTGGGGGTGCCCGCATGCGGTTCCCCCCACCCAGGGCAGCGTTTCGTAGCCCCATAGGGAGCTCCACCGACGGCCCCAGTGGGGGTGCCCGCATGCGGTTCCCCACCAAGGGTAGCGTTTCGTAGCCCCATTAGGAGCTCCACCGAGGCCCCAGTGGGGGTGCCCGCATGCGGTTCCCCCACCCAGGACAGCGTTTCGTAGCCCCATACGGAGTTCCACCGAAGGCCCCAGTGGGGTGCCCGCATGCGGTTCCCCCGCCCAGGGCAGCGTTTCGTAGCCCAACAGGGAGCTCCACCGAAGGCCCCAGTGGGGTTGTTCGCATGCGTCTCCCCTACCCAGGACAGCGTTTCGTTGCCCCACAGGGAGCTCCACCGAAGGCCCCAATCGGGGTGTTCGCATGCGTCTCCCCCACCCAAGACAGCGCTTCGTGGCCCCATAGGGAGCTCCACCGAAGGCGCCAGAGGGTCTCCCCCACCCATGACAGCGCTTCGTGGCCCCATAAGGAGCTCCAGCGAAGGTCCCAATGGCGCAGTTCGCATGCGTCTCCCTCGCCCAGGGCAGCGTTTCGTGGCCCCATAGGGAGCTACACCGAAGGCCCCAGTGGCGGTGTCCACATGCGTCCGCGCCACCAATTTCGGCGCACTCCTCACAAGTTTCGTGGCCCCATAGGAGCTTCACCGAAACTGGTACCCACAATGCGGTACTCGCAACTGCACATGGTTGGGTCCTTCGTCAGGCTAATTGATGGATTTTGGAGTCTTCAGCTTTTTGGCATCCCGACGCTTCAAGACAGCCCAAGAGGTTCCCAAGACCGCTCCAAGATAGCCGAAGAGGTCTTCAAGAGGGCTCCAAGACGGCCCACGAGGGCCCCAAGACGGTGCCTGAGGCGCCCAACACGGCCCAAGAGGGCCCCAGGACGGCCCCAAGAGAGGCCCAAGAACGGGAACGAGAACCCAACAGCAGAGCCTGTCGCCCTGCGAGGCCCATAGGAGGCCCCAAGAGTTTCCAAGTGGTCCGACGATGCCCCCAACAGCCTCTCAAGAGGCTCCGAAAGGCCCACAGAAGACGTTTAAGGGGCCCCAAGATGGCCGAACAGTGCCCTCGATGCATCGAAACTGCCTCCATGAGGCCCCAGGGGATTTTCTGGATTGCCTCATGTGGCCCCAGGTGGCCTCAAATCGGGCCTCCACGCAGCCAAGAAGGCCAACGACGGCTTCATGTTGCAGAATAGCACTTTCCGACTGTCCAGAGAACCCTGACGATGCCCCGAAGGGACCCCAAGAAGCCCCAATACGGCCCCCAAGAAGCACCTAGGAGGTGCCTTCAACAGCCAATTGAGGAAGTACCGAGAACCCCTCAGAAGCCCTTCAGATGCTCCTACGAAGACCCACGGGGTTCCCAAGAGGCCCTCAGGAGGTTCGACTACGTCACGCGCCTGTGCTTGATAGCGCTGTCCAAGATGTTCCAGCGTCCTCTCAGCCTGGGCTAGAATCTGAGCGCGCGCGAAGCGCGCGCGCGATGGTTCTAGCCCAGGTAATTCTGGAGAACTCGTAAAAGCTCCAGCGCGAGACGAGGGACACGATTAATCGTTGAGCCCTTGACGACTCCATGTCTCCTTCTGCCGCAGGTCTGGGGCGACGCCGACGGCGATCAGACGCTGCGAGGCATGAAGCTCGCTGACGACTCCGACGACGAGGCTCGGAGCTCGCGGATCTCTTGCGCGGCCGCCGCCTCCTGTTGCTCTGGTCGCCACCGCGGTCCGTCGCAGGGGGAGGAGGAGGACGAGGTCGCCATGAAGGGAAGGGAGGAGGAGGAGGAGGAGGAGGAGGAGGAGGAGGAGGAGGAGGAAGGAGGAGGAGGAGATGAGGAGGAGGGGGAGGAGGGGGAGGAGGCGGAGGAGGAGGAGGAAACCCGAGACCGCGCAGAAGAGAGCCCCATGAGGGTCCAGAGAAGGATGAGGTCGCCATGACGGGAAGAGGTCCTGAGGGACACGGGTCCTGAGGTGCTTCCTCGCTCTCGCGCCGTCATGCCCCTCCGCAGGCCCCGGGACCGTCAGAACACGACTCAAAATGAAACTCCTCCTCCTCCTCCTCCTCCTCCCCTCCTCCTCCTCCTCCTCCTCCTCCTCCTCCTCCTCCTCCCCCTCCTCCTCCCTCCTCCCTCCTCCTCTCCTCCTCCTCCTCCTCCTCCTCCTCCTCCTCCTCCTCCTCCTCCTCCCCTTGCCAATGCTGCTCCAGACTCTTCTGGGGGAATCGGCTGGGGACGCACGGGGCGCCACTAAGGGTGTGGGTTTGCCACGCCCGACGAGCACCCCAGCCGAGCCCCTGGAGAAGTGAGTAGCGGGGCGACAGTGGCAAGAGGCCAGCACGGGTGCTAGCCTCCAGGACAGCCCAGCGGCAAGGCCGGCGGTCCTGCTTACCCTCACCATTCGCACACCTGAGGCACTGACCTCCAGGACATAGCCCAGCGCAAATGCCGGCGGCCCTGCTGACATCCCACGCGCGAACACCAGAGGTGTTGACCTCCAGGACACAGCCCGGCGGCAGTGCCGGCGGTCCTGCTTTCACCCCCACTCGCACATTTGAGGTGCTGACCTCCAGGACACTGCCCGGCGGCAATGCCAGCAGTCCTGCCTTCACTCCACACTCGTACACCATAGAGGCATCGTCCTCCAGGACACAGCCCAGCGGCGAGGCCGGCGGTCCTGCTCCCACTCAACATTCGCACACCAGAGGCATTGACCTCCAGGACATAGCCCGGCGCAAATGCTGGCGGTCCTGCTGCCATCCCACTGCACATCAGAGGTGCTGACCTCCAGGACACAGCCCAGCGGCAACGCCGGCGGTCCTGCTTTCACCCCCATTCGCACATTTGAGGTGCTGACCTCCAGGACACTGCCCGGCGGCAATGCCACCAGTCCTGCCTTCACTCCACACTCGTACACCATAGAGGCATCGCCCTCCAGGACACAGCCTGGCGGCGAGACCGGCGGTCCTGCTCCCACTCAACACACGCACACCAGAGGCACTGACCTCCAGGACACAGCCCGGCGCAAATGCCGGCGGTCCTGCTGCCATCCTACGCGCGAATCCAGAGGTGTTTACCTCCAGGACACAGCCCGGCGGCAATGCCGGCGGTCCTGCTTTCACCCCCAATTGCACATCAGAGGTGCAGACCTCCAGGACAACCTGACGGCAATGCCGGCAGTCCTGCCCTCATTCCACACTCGTACACCATAGAGGCATCGTCCTCCAGGACAGAGCCCAGCGGTTAGGCCGGCGGTCCTGCTTCCAGTCAACGTTCACACACCAGAGGCATTGACCTCCAGGACATAGCCCGGCGCAATGCTGGCGGTCCTGCCGTCATTCCACGCTCGCACACCAGAGGTGCTGACCTCCAGGACACAGCCCGGCGGCAATGCGGGCGGTCTTGCTTCCATTCCACACTCGCACAACAAAGGTATAGACCCCGAGCGGAAATGCTGGCGGTCCCGCGTTTGTTTTACCCCTCGAATGCGGCGCGTTTCTACTTGCGCTGGGCTCAAGTTCCGCACTCGTACACAAGAGGTAGTGACCTCCAGGACACAGCCCGGCGGCAATGCCCGCAGTCCTCCATAGTATTGCCCACATTCAGATCACGAGGCATCGACCTCCAGGACACAGCCCGGAGGCAATGCCGGCGGTCCTGCACTCACTTGGTTTATTAAGTATTGTGTCCAATTATATTTATACTTCAGTTAATTATTAGGTTGGTTGCAACAGGGTGTGACAAGGACTTCCCAAGAAACTTGCTTAACAATATACGGCATCGCACATTCTCTGTCGCAGGGATCTCTCTCCCTGTTTACCCCCAGACATTTCTGGCTTCATCTAGAGCCCCCTCGAATCACAACAACAATAGAATATGGACATTGCAATCTGCATGAACGCATGCTGTGAACGGCCCTGCCGGGCACGGGGGGGCACAATTTGTTAACATCGCTCCGTCCTCTTTCCTTGGTCCCTTCTCCTCCCCCTCTTCCTTCCAAGCGTCCCTCCACCCTCCCAACCTTTGTCCCCCTCCCCTTGTGTCCCCCTGCTACGCTCCCTGTCCCACGCCCTTCACTGCCGTTCAGACTTTCACACTACAGGTGCATAGGGCAGCGTACCATTACTCCATTTTGTCCCGAACCAGGTACCGAGAGGGGCAAGTTGCGAGGGCCGCGTTCACTCCCAAGGGGGGCTGGCGTGCCAGACGCGAGCTCCGCCGACGCCGTGCATAGCGGTGGGGATCGGGGGTTGCACCAAAATATTGACCCCCAGGTGGCGAAAGCCAGGCCGTGGTTTTGTGCCGCCACTTCTAAGGCCCTGAGAAGGGCC
>CAUYUJ010009324.1:107500-115000 GCA_963575745.1 Prorocentrum cordatum
AATGTTTAAAAGTGTTGGGTTTCCTACGAATCCGCAAGAGCGCGCGGGATGAGATTTTGACATTTTTTGTTGAAAAACCATTGGTTTTTTGATGTTTTTATGTTAAAATCGCTCCGAACACTAAGGTTTTGGAAGGATTTCGTCTTGCGCGCGCGAATGTCCACTTTACCTTATTTTTTGCAAGGGATTCTTGAAATTTGATTATATTAGAACAAGAAATGTCATTTTATAGTGTTTTTTGCAAGGGAAAACGGATTACAACAAAACAACCGGATCTGGACCCCATCCACTTTTCTGAAGCTTTCGCGAAAAAATGATGAAAATGTAGCTGCGGCCTAGGCGCGGCGGGGGGGCCGTGCACCAGGGGTCCCAACAATAATTATTCTTTAGAATTAATAATGTTCAACAACAAACAACAACAACCAACCAACAACCAACAACAACAACAACAACAAACACGCAAAAAACAAGCAGCATAGCAACCAAACAAAAAAAAAAAAAAAAAAAAAAAAAAAAAAAAAAAAAAAAAAAAAAAAAAAAAAAAAAAAAAAAAAAAAAAAAAAAAAAAACAACAACAACAACAATCATTTTACCCGAACGCTCAGTGTTCTCACCAGTGCCAGGGTTTTCATGCGACGCGAGACAATACCCCCACTTCGGGGGGGGGCAGTGCAAGCTCTACCAAATATCCACACGACTCTTCGCACCACCCACACCCAGCTTCCCGCCCTATGACGTTGGACACTTCACTTCGTGGCCTGCGGACGACCGTGGCTACTACACTGGCGTGGAGTACACACCCACAGAAGTTGTTCAGCTTTTTTTGAAAAGTCGTGCAGCTGTTTTTCGAGGACCTACGGTGCGATTCGTGTGATTTTATGATGCGCGGTGGTAAAATTCTTAAAGAACCCAATGGTTTTTGGAGATTTCGGCGTGCGCGCGCGAAGAAAAAACGAATGTGTCCCGCATGGTATTATTTGACAGGGATGATGGCCCTGGCAGGTGCGCAACCGTTGTCGCAGAAGTTCGAAAAAGTTGCTCGCAAAAGCCCGTTTGACAGAAATGTTTAAAAAGTGTTGGGTTTCCTACGAATCCGCAAGAGCGCGCGGGATGAGATTTTGACATTTTTTTTTTTTTTTTTTTTTTTTTTTTTTTTTTTTTTTTTTTTTTTTTTTTTTTAAAAACCATTGGTTTTTTGATGTTTTTATGTTGAAATCGTTCCGAACACTAAGCTTTTGGAAGGATTTCGTCTTGCGCGCGCGAATGTCCACTTTACCTTATTTTTTGCAAAGGATTCTTGAAATTTGATTATATTAGAACAAGAAATGTCATTTTATAGTGTTTTTTGCAAGGGAAAGCGGGGGGGAACAAAACAACCGGATCTTGATCACATCGAATTACCTGAGGCTTCCTCACGAAAATGATGAAAATGTAGCTGCGGCCTAGGCGGCGCAGGGGGGCCGTGCACCAGGGGTCCCAACAATAATTATTCTTCAGAATTAATAATGTTCAACAACAACAACAACACCACCAACACCACCAACAACAACAACAACAACAACAGCAACAGCAACAGCAACAACAACAACAACAACAACAACAGCAACAACAACAACAGCAACAACAGCAACAACAACAACAATAATCCGCATCGCGGAATTCCACTTCAGCCACGCACCCAGGGACAGTGAATGACCATTCGGTTCAGCCCCCTCATTCTGATATTTCCTCACAGTTCATTCCCAAATCGGTCTCTCGCGCGGGCTTTCCTCACAATTTATGCAGGAATCGCGCTCTCGCGTGGGACCCCTCGCAGTCTATTCGGACGCCGCGCCCTCGATATTCAGGAGTCGCGCTCGGACGCGCGCTTGAACAACCCGCCTGCTCGACCTGGCCGCCTGGACCCTCCTTCCCGACCCGCCTGGTAGGGCCTACCCGCCCGAGCTGCCCGTCTAGTTCTGCCACGTGTTTTCTGCTCCTAGCCCGTGCTCCATCCTCCTCCCTCCCCCCTATCCTTCCTTCCATCCGTCCTCTATTCCCCTGCCTCGGGGGCTACGCGAAATACACGTTGCAGGACGAAGAGGGCGGGTATCGAAGACGAAGAGGTCGGGTATCGAGGGTTCGGGATATACGTGTTGAGTGGCACGCGAGCACATAAGAGCGAGTCTTACTGTAATTGTTGTTGAACCTTCATTTCTGAAGATTAAGTGTTGTTGATCCTCCCCGCCCAGTGCACATGGTATTTTTTGAGTTGACGTGCCCCTCCTGGCGCTCGCACCCTGTTTTTTTTGTATCAGGGGAAGTCTTGAGGCTCAAACTGTGTTGTTGGCCCCCGGGTCACAACAACAACGGCTCTCGCCTGAGAATTTCTTCACAATTTAGCCAGGACCCCCGCTCCCGCCCGAGACTTCCTCGCATTTTATTCAGGCATCGCGTCTCGCTTGGGACTTCCTTTAATCTATGCAGGAATCGCTCTCTCGGCGCTCTGGACTCGCGCTCTCGTTGAAGACTTGCTTGCAATTTACTCAAGAATAGCGCCCTTGCGTTGGAATTTCCCGAAATTACCTCAAGCGCCGCTCTCCCGACACTCAGGCACCCAGGAGTCCCGCTCACGCTTAGGACTCCTTCGTGGCCCCGTTGCTGCCCTTCGTGGCCCCGTTGCAGCCCTTCGTGGCCGCCTCGCTGCCCTTCGTGGCCCCGTTGCAGCCTTTCGTGGCCCCCTTACTTTGTGTCGTGGCCCGTTGCAGCCCTTCGTGGCCCCCTCGCTTCACTTCGTGGCCCCATTGCAGCCCTTCGTGGCCCCCTCGCTGCCCTTCGTGGCCCCGTTGCACTCCTTCGTGGCCCCCTTGCTGCCCTTCGTGGCCCCGTTGCAGCCCTTCGTGGCCCCCTCGCTGCCCTTCATGGCCCCGTTGCAGCCCCTCGTGGCCCCCTCGCTGCCCTTCGCGGCCCCGTCTTCGTGGCCCCGTTGCAGCCCTGCGTGGCTCCTTCGCTGCCCGTCGTGGCCCCATATATGTATGCCCTTCGTGGCCCCCGCTCGTTCGCTCCCGTCGTGGCCCCAAATGCATGCCTTTCGTGGCCCCGCTGTCGTCCTTCGTGGCCCCCTCGCTGCCTTTCGAGGCCCCGTTGCTGCCCTCAGTGGCCCCGTCCTTGCCCTCCGCGGCCAAATGTGCGTATGCCCTTCGTGGCCCCCGCTCTTTCGCGCCCGTTGTGGCCCCAGTGCATGCCCTTCGTGGCTCCGCTGTCGCCCTTTGTGGCCCCCTCGCTGTCCTACGTGGCCCAGTTGCTACCCTCAGAGGCCCCACTGTTGCCTTCCGTGGCCCCGCATTATCTGCCCTTCGTGGCCCCCGCTCGTTCGCGCCCGTCGTGGCCGCATGTGCATGCCCTTTGTGTCCCCGCTGTCGCCTTTCGTGGCCTATTTCGTGCCCTTCGTGGCCCTGCTGCCGTTCTCTCTCTCGCTCTCGCTTTCGCTCGTCGTCGTCGTCGTCGTCGTCGTCGTCGTCGACGACGTAGTCGTCGTCGTCGTCGTCGTCGTCGTCGTCGTCGTCGTCGTCGTCGTCGTCGTCGTTGTCGTCGTCGTCGTCGTCGTCGTCGTCGTCGTCGTCGTCGTCGATGTCGCGGTCGGTCCCCTGTCCGTCCCTCTTGGGGTTTGGTTGCCGCCGATCAGCGCTGCCGCTGGCCAGGCCGACAGTCCGCGGTCGCCCCGCCGCTTGCCGGGGCCCGGCCTGCAGGGAAGAACGGCATACCCCCCACGATCGAAGACGAAGAGGGCGGGTATCGAGGCTTTGGGAAATACGCGCTAACGGACACTCGAGCAGATAAGAGCGAACAGCCTTACAATGATTGTTGTTGTTGTTGTTGCTGTTGTTGTTGTTGTTGCTGTTGTTGTTGTACTTTAACTACTACACATTTTTGTTGGACACCCTGAATGCGCTCTGGCGCTCTTGCCTGGGCGCCATCTGCATTTCCTTTAAAAATTAGGTTCGCGCTTAGTCGTTTCGGGGTTCCGCCGAAACCGGCCCCTCAACAACAACAACGCTCCGGCTCGATAGTTCCTTTTCACTCGGGGCCAGGGCTCTTGCTCGCCGTCCAGAGCCGCCTTTCCAACAAGATAGGCGCTCCCGCTCGATACTTCCCTGCTCTTTACCTCAGGACCTGCGCTCCGTGCTCCGGGGGCTCTCCCAGAGACTCTGGGGCCTCTCTCAGAGGGCATGCGCCCTCCCCGCCCACCGCATGCCCATTTCGGCACCCCTCAAACGGTTCGTGGCCTCATAAAGAGCTCCACCGAAGGCTCCAGTGGGAGGGTTTGCATGGCACCACCGCGCCCATTCTGGCACACCCCTCACACTGTTCGTGGCCCCATGGGGAGTTCCGCCGAAGGCTCCAGTGGCAGGGTTCGCATGGCACCACCGCGCCCAATTCGGTACACCTCCTCACACGTCTCGTGGTCCCAGAGGAAGCTCCACCGAAGGCTGCAGTGGGAGGGTTCGCATGGCACCACCGCGCCCAATTCGGCACGCCACTCACACGGTTCGTGGCCCCATGAGGACCTCCACCGAAAGCGGTACCCACAATGCGGTATTCGCAGCTGCATATGGCATATGGTTGGGTCTCTCGTCAGGCTAATGCTCAATCTGCGTGCTTCTCGCGGGGCCCGCACCCCGTTTTTTTTCAAGGGTTCTTTGGCCCCGTTTCGGGGCGGTCTTGGGCGCCTCCACGACGGCCCAAGGGGGATTCGAGAGGGCTCCTGGATGGTCCCTTGGGCCATCCGAAAACATGTTCGACAGGCATGTCCTGAACAACGTGCTCCCCCAGAAGTCCAACGTACTGAGAAAATCAAGACGGAGGTTTTTCGCCCTTCTCGGCCTCTAGAGGCCCTCGCCGGGTCCCAGGACCGTCTAAAACCGACTCAGGATGAAAATCGGGCCCTGGAGAAAGGGTCGGGACTCCCCAGGACCCCGTATTGAAGAAGTCACGACATCGGATCTCTGGGCCTGGCTTGTATAAAAGTCATGCGGGGACCCCCAGGAGCGCCAAGGAGCGCGCGCGAGTGCCCAGGAGCGCCTGGGAGCGCCCTGAACTCTGTGCTGTGGGCCGTTTCTGGAATATTCACAAAACTCAACGCAGAGAACTCGAATGGACCTGCTGATTCTCCAACTCGTGCCTCAGGGCACGCAGGCGGATTTGAAAGGAAACGGGACGGTGGAGGAGGAGGAGGAGGAGGAGGAGGAGGAGGAGGAGAAGGAGTAGGAGGAAGAGGGGGAGGAGGAGGATGAGGAGGAGGAGGAGGAGGAGGAGGAGGAGGTCGAAGGGAGCTGCCTCTCCTTGTTCCTTTGCATCTGCCCCGCCCTCTCCCACTCTGTCTGCTTTCTTCAATCGGCGCCTATACACCACCGTCATGCCTGGCCCAGGCCATCCCGGGCCAGGGGTTGGTGTATAGGCTCCCCCGGCCTCGTCCAGGAGGGCGTATACACCATGCCAGGGCCCAGGATGGCCCTGGTCAGTCATGGTGGTGGCGCATCGTTGCCTTCCGCATCTGCTTTTTCCGTCTATCCTTCCGGGGGCTTCGCCCGCCAAGGCGCAGGAGGCCGAGGGGCTGATGCGCCGGATGTCGACCTGGAGAAGTCGGATGTCTGCCGCCGAGAGGGTCCCAGACGTCGACCCGAAGACTGCTTCTGGCGAGGCCAGGGCGCGAGGAGTCGGGGTGAGGAGGGATGGAGGTGGAGGAAAGAGGAATTGGAGGAGGAGGAGGAGGAGAAGGAGGAGGAGGAGGAGGAAGAGGAGGAGAAGGAGAACCGGTACAAACCCAAGGCTCACCAGTGATGATGCAATGAACCCTCCCTCCAAGTTCCCTCTTCATAGGCTCCTGTGAGGATTTATGCACAGTGCGAGAAGACACCCGTTGGAAGATAAACGTTTGAACATCTGTAACCGTGCCACAGTATTGTTCCTGGGACTCGAACGCCGCGACTTAACGGTACTGATGCGACCTGACGGTCCTAAATCGTGCCAGAACATTCTTTCTGGGATGGCAACACCGTAGTCAACGTGGCTGTCGCGCCCAGACATCCACAATAATCTTAAACACTGTTGCAAACTTTCAAGGCAAATGTGCCCGCTCTGCATCCGTGAACTGTTGCAAATCTCAAGTTTCACGATCAAGCGGTGAGGACGTCTCTGGGGAACTGCTTGGCCCGCCCTACCGACCCGTCTCGGGATGCGACAGCGAGGAGTTATTCATGAGGAAGAGGGGTGGAGAAGGATGAGGAGGAGGAGGTGGAGGAGGAGGAGAAGTATTGGGAAGAGAATGAGGAGTAGGAGAAGGAGGAGCAGGAGCAGGAGGAGGCGGAGGACAAGGAGAAGGAGGAGGAGGAGGAGGAGGAGGAGGAGGAGGAGGAGGAGGAGGGGAGGAGGAGGAGTTGGAGGAGGAAGAGCAGGAGGAGGAAGAGTATGAGGAGGATGAGGAGGAGGTGGAGGAGGGAGGAGGAGGAATTTTGCGGAGGAGGAGGAGGAGGCAGAGGAGGAGGAGGAGGAGAGGAGGAGGAGGAGGAAGCAGGCGGAGGCGGCGGAGGAGGTGGAGGAGGAGGAGGAAGAGGTTGAGAGGACGAATCGGAGGGAGGGAGGGAGGATGGAGGAGGAGGGAAGAGGAGGTGAATGATGATGATGATGATGATGATGATGATGATGATGATGATGATGATGATGATGATGATGATGATGATGATGATGATGATGATGATGAGGATGAGGATGAGGATTGAGGATGAGGCGGAGGATGAGGAGGAGGAGGAGGAGGAGGAGGCGGAGGCGGAGGCGGAGGCGGAGGAGGAGGAGGAGGAGGTTCGAGGCGTCGATTTGTTTGGACGCTTTCGTCGGTCCTCGGCGGTTTGCCAGCCTCGGTGTGCTTTCTAGCAGGTGTGCCTCGTCAAGGCGTTTCTGGGCGCTGCCGATTCGTGTTGAACTGCCGTTGTATACCCACGTTCTGACCCGAGCGCCTAATGGTCGATTGGACTGCGTCGCAGTCGATTGCTTTTGGTCGGTTCGGTGTGGTCGATAGTTGTGTCATTGCTGCGTCGCTGCACCCTTCTGGGCTGCTTGCGGCTTGTTTGTTCAGGTCGGTTTCGGTCTTGTTGTCGGTCTGGTCGGTTTTTGGTTTTGCTGTCGCCGTGGACGCCTAGCTGGGAGAAACATGGAACATGAGGAGGAACACGTGGATGAGGTTGAGGACGAGGAGGAGGAGGAGGAGGAGGAGGAGGAGGAGTGGGACCAGTGTCACCCAAGGCGCATCAACGATCTTGCACTGGAACCCTCCCTCCAAGATCCCCCGTCAAAAATACGTTCCTACAGGAATTGTTCACTGCGGGAAGCGCCCCATTGAAAGGCAACCGCCTGGGAATTCCCAATCGTGCCAACACAGTTCCTAGGACTTCAACTTCTCGAGTCAACGTGGCTGTGCCACTTTGATAGTCCTAAACCGTGCCAGAACACCTTTCATGGGATTTC
>CAUYUJ010009324.1:125000-140000 GCA_963575745.1 Prorocentrum cordatum
TTGGGAACGGGGTATTTCTAGATGCCATGTGCGTTTGGTGGTTTTTGTATGGTGTTTGCACTGCAGTTGTTTTGTTTTTTGGCATTGTACCTGTATTGCACGTGCACTGCGTTTGTACGTTGTGTTGGTCGGGTATGTGTGTTCTATTTGGTATTGTGTGTGTGTGTGTGTATTGTATCTGTGTGTCGTGTGTATTGCATTTGGATTGCATCTGCGTTTCCACTTGTTTAGCATGTGTGCTGCGTGTGTCTTTGCCGAACCCGAACCCGAATGATTTACCATTTTACATTTTGTTTTTTACTCTGAACACACGTAGCGTTTCACCCGAGTAGGCCTTCTGGGGGCTCCTGTTGCCATCCTGTTGTTGCCGCTTGGGTGGTTTGCCCACTAGGAGAATATTTGGGTTGCTTGGGGCGGGGTGCGAGGTGCGCGAGTTGTGTATCGAACTGGGGCCGTGTCGATCCGTCTTGAGATCGGCGGAAGGCCTCTCTCAGGGCCCACGGGGGCACGAACCGCACCCACTGCTCAGGCCACTCGGCCCGAGCTTTGACTCTCGGCTCCTCGCCGCGGCGGGCACCGGAGGAGTCACAAGCCACTCCTCTCGGGTCGGGCGAAAGGGGGGGATTGGGAAAGGGGGGTGACGAACTTTGCGGCATGCAGCTGGTTTGGGCCTCACCCAGGGGCCCATCCCTCGATGCATGGGCGCCTCCCGGCGCCGGGAGGCGCCGGGAAAATCAGCTGCGTGAGCTGATTCTCAAACCCCCCCCCTTTGCCATCCCCCCCCTTCGCCCGACCCGCTCCTCCGCCCGCGCCCTTAACCCATGGCGCCGCCCGGCCAGCCGCAGCCTCCGCCGCGCAGGGGCAGCGCGTCGGCCGCCCCGGGGCGCCTGCGGAGGTGGCTCGCTCCGCGGGCGGAGGCACGGCGGCGCCCCGCGGGGGAGCCAGCGGTGCCTCCCGCCGGCGTCGCGGAGGCGCCGGACAGCGCCCAGAGCGGGCTCCTCTGGCAGGCGATGAGGGGCAGGCTCTCCGTGGCGAGGTCCTTCCGCTCCCTGCCGGAGGAGCTGCGCATCCCGAGCTCCCGGCTGACGGTGGGCGGCAGGATCGGCCTGGGCTCCCAGGCGGAGGTGCTCGACGGCACTCTGGGGGGCAGGAGGGTCGCGGTGAAGCGGATCGAGTCCGGCGGCCTCACCAACAGGGGCCGCATCGACCTGGTGCGAGAACTCACGATCATGGCGAAGACGCGCCATCCGAATCTGGTTCGGCTGCTGGGCGTCTGCAAGCAACCCTGCTCCCTGGACACGGTGCTCGAATTCTGTAGGGGCGGGGCCCTGTTCAACCTGCTGCACATCGCGGACGTCGACCTCGCCCTGTGGCAGCAACACAGGATTGCGCTCGACGTTGCAGGCGGCATGGAATACCTTCATGGCTTCGATCCGCTGATCATCCATCGGGACCTCAAGTCCCTCAACGTGCTCTTGGCAGAGCCAGTTGCCTCTGAGCACGATACCCCGCATGCGAAGATTATCGACTTTGGTTTGGCCAAAATGTCCGTCTCGAGAGCTGCTAGTGGTTTCACCTCTGTGTTCGGCGTCAAGTCTGAAATCTTGCAGACGTCCACAGGGCTGTCGCTATCGCCTTCCCGTGTGGATGTGGCCAGGGTTCCGAGGCGAGTGCCTTCCAGTGTTATGTCGAGGGTGCCGTCAAATTCGTCTGCGGCGACCACAGGACCGTCCCCCATGACCATGACTTGCCGAGATACGCCGAAGTCTGCCAAATCTGGCATGACCCCTCGGGTTGGCACGCTGCAGTGGATGGCCCCAGAACTCCACCACGGCAGCACCGACTACACCCCGAAGGTGGACGTGTACGCTTTCGGCATGCTCCTCTTTGAGATCATGTGCCGCGAGCCGCCTTTCTGTGATTTCGACAGGGCGGACCTGCAGGAGCTCGTGACCGCGGGCCTGCGGCCAGAGGCCCCGACGGACGTGCCGAGCTTCTACATGAAGATGGCGGCGTCCTGCTGGGAGGCTCGGCCCGCGGCGCGTCCGGGCTTTGACGAGCTCGTGCTCGACCTGCAGGAGTTCAGTATCGTTCAACCGATCCCCACCCCCGTGCTCATCCCATTCGAGGCCCCCACCAAATGACACCCCGAGTTGGGGATACGCCCCTCGAAACCCGAACCATACGGCCTATATCCCCATCTAGGGGGGTAAAGCGGCCAGTGGGGCCCAGCCCACGCTGGTGGGGATGGGGATCGGTTCAACGATACTCAGGAGTATGGGCGGCTGAGGGGCCTCTCCGGAGCGCAACGCTAGCTCCGAGGCCGGTCGTCGGGGCGCCCCACGTGCGTGCTCGAGGCGCGGTGGCGGACACCCAGCCAGGACGCGGCGCGATAGTACACGCCGTTTGCATTGGAGGGCGCCCCCCTCCCCCCAAGCGGGCGGTGACGCAGGTGTCCACACATGATGGCCCCTCGTCTTCTTACTTTTCTCCCCCAGCTCGTTCCCCTCCTCATGCTCCTCCCCGCCTCCTCCCCTTCTCCTCCTCCTCCTCCTCATCCTCCTCCTCCTCCTCCTCCTGCCCCGCTCGCGTGGTCAGACGTGGCGCCGCCCTGACTTTGCTGGCTTTACGTCGGCATGCCCACTTTGTGGTTTCTCGGGGCGCCCACGTTCGGTGAATGAGCGCGCGACCGCGAGTCGTGCGCAAGCGCCCTGGCCCTTTCGCGACCGAGAATCATCGCAAGCAAGAGCGGAGTCTCGACATCGGGCCATCCGCACGACACCTGGACAGCCATAGGGAGGGCTGTCCTGCCGCGGCCTGAGCCAAGATGGCCGAGCTGCCGGCGGGAGGGCCCTGACGGCTCAGATGAAGGTGTCGTGCTCGTGGGACGCAGGCACCGCTGTGCGTGCCCCGACGGCCTACACACGGCTGTCGCGTACGCCTTTGTTGTACATTCGACCTGTCTGTGCGTGCTCAATGTGCACTTCCGCCACTCTGCGTGGAATGTTGCCAACTTTTTCTCATTGCATGATCTTAGCTGCGTGTGTGGTAGCTGATGGTGATGGCTTGCAGAGTTCCGACTTGCATGCACATGCAAATGGCTCACATTTCTTTCGAACGTAGGGTAGGAGGCGATGCATAGGTGGAGCGACCTCATTGGGTGTGCGCCACGCTAGCTCCCTGGTTAAAAAAGGGTGTGCCGGGTTGCGGCTGCCTGGGAGCTGTCTTGGGGGTCAGCCGAGGGCGTCTCGGGATCCGTGGGGCATGAAACGCGCGTGGGGTGTGTTGTACAGCCACTTGGAGACAAGTTGGGAGCCTCTGGGGAACCATGGGGCTCGAAGTGCGTCAGGAGTGCGCTGCGTGGGAACTCCCTCGAGCCATCCTGGCGGCAAGCTGAGCGCACATGGGGTGCGAAGGTGCACGAAATGCACGGGGTGTGTGCCGAATGATGCCTCCTGTCGAAAGCCCTTGGGGGCCCGTGAGGCACGAAGCGTGTGATGGGATTGCTGCAGTGGGGCGCACCATCCTCCAGCGGGGACGCACGGGGTGCGCCTGGGGCGGGGTCCTCTTCCTCCTCCTCCTCCTCCATATCTCACTCATTCTGTCGTGTCTCGAAGCACACATGCATGTCTTTCCCGCGACAACATGTGGCTTGAATGTATGCATGTATGTACGTACGTACGCATGTATGTACGTACGTACGTATGTATGTATATATGCACGTTTTGATGCAAGTATGTATACATTCTGTCCCTATAACCTACATGCACATATTCATATCACATACACGTATATTTGTACACACATACGCATTCGTGTATGTATATATATATGTATATCTGTATGTATGTCTGTCTGTATGTATGTATGTACATATGTGTGTATATATATATGCTAGGGGCGGTTCCCAATATTTGCGTCTCATTGGTGCAACAAGAAGCGACTTTCTGATCTTCAAACAACTTACCTTATTGGAATCCTCGACATGAGGAGTCTTTTTGGAACCCTCCAAAACAGCAATCGTCTTGAATTCCTCCGCACAAGGAATCCTGCTTGTGCTCCTCCACAGAGGAAGGATCCCTTTTGTGATCCTCATCAAAAGCGGTCCTTTCGTAACCTTCTTCAAAACGAATCTTTTCATAAGTCCCAAATGCGAAATCCTTTTGTAATCTCAGGGTCTGCCAGAAAAGTTTTTTTTTTTATAATGTCTAACATAAGGATTCCTCTTGTGGAGGATTAGAGTAATATTGTTTGGCTGCGAATGAAATATGATTTCTTTTTGTGGCGGGGGAAAAGATGATTCCCTTTGTCGAGGAACACAACAAGGTTCCTTTTTTTCCCTACCTAGGCTCTGCCTAGAAGGGTTCTTGCTCTCTGTGCTTAAAGGGGCCGGGCAGTGGGAACCGGCCCGGGCGGTTCCCCCAGGATCCGCCCCGCGGTTCCACCAATTACGTCCCCTTAGCTTAGCGTTGCTTATCTCATCTTAGCTTAGCCTAGCGTAACTTAGCGTAGCGTAGCTTAGCTTAGCTTAACTTAGCTTTGCCTAGCCTAGCTTAGCTTAGCTTAACTTAGCTTAGCTGAGCTTAGCCTAGCCTAGCTTAGCTTAGCTTAGCTTAGCTCAGCTCACTCAGCTTAGCTTAGTTTAGCGCAGCGCAGCATTAGCATTAGCATAGCATAGCATAGCATAGCATCGCATATCATAGTATAGCATAGCATATCATAGCGCAGCATATCATAGCGCAGCATAGCATAGCATAGCATGGCATAGCGCAGCATAGCATAGCATAGCATAGCATAGCTTAGCTTAGCATAGCACAGCGCAGTATAGCATAGCATAGCATAGCATAGTATAGCGCAGCATATCATAGCATAGCATAGCATAGCGCAGCATGCCATCTCATAGCAGAGCGCAGCATATCATAGCATAGCATAGCATAGCAAAGCGCAGCATAGCATATCATAGCATAGCCTCGCATAGCATAGCATAGCGCAGCATAGCATAGCATAGCATAGCACAGCGCAGCATAGCATAGCATAGCATATCATAGCGCAGCATATCATAGCATAGCATAGCCTAGCATAACACAGCGCAGCCGAGCGTATCCTAGCATAGCATAGCATAGCGCAGCATAGCGCAGCATAGCAAAGCATAGCATAGCATAGCATAGCGCAGCATATTCTAGCATAACATAGCATAGCAGCAAAGCAAAGGCAAAGCAACAACAGCAACAGTTAAGCAAAGTACAAGCAGCTCATGTTTGTGTCTGTGCGCAGGCAAAGCAAACACAAAATCGGGCAAAAGCAAACACAGAAGCAAAGCAAACGCAACAGCAAAAACACAAGCAAAAGCAACGGCAAGGCAATGCAAAGCAAAAGCAACACCAATGCGAAATTGTATATGTAGATGTAGATGTAGGTGTAGGTGTAGATGTGGATGCCGGTGTAGATGTAGATGTAGATGTAGATGTAGGTGTAGATGTAGGTGTACATGTAGATGTAGATGTGAGTCTCGCTGTTGATGTTGATGTAGATGTAGATGCAGGTGTGGATGTTAATGTAGCTGTCGGTGTAGATGTAGATGTTGCTTCCCTAGATGCTCCAACTTCTAGGTAGGGCCGCACTGGGATAATTTGGATGATTATAATTGGATTCGTTTCGTGGAGGGTTGCAATCAAATTCTTCCTTTCTGGAGGATTGCAAACGGATTCTTTTAACGGGGGTCACGCCAGGAATCCTTTAGTGGACAATCAGTGAAGGATTCTTTATGTAGATGATTCAATCTGGATTCCGCTTGTGGCGAGCTAGAGAATCGGATTCCTTTTTGTGGCGGGCGAAAATAAGATTCAGTTTGCGGGGGGTTAGAATAGGATTCGATTTTTGTGGAAGATTACTGAACAGTTCTTGGTGTGGCAAATTATAAAGGATTTCAGTGTGGAGGATCGCAAGCGGGATTCCTTTTGATCAGGATCAATTCAGGATTTTTGTTTTTTCGGGGGATCACAACAGGATTTCTTCCGTGGAGGATTACAGTTGGATTCTTATGAATGCGGATTGCAAGCGCATAAGGACCGGGCCAACTTCTGGGCGCCCCGAGCACGATCCGCCGACCGCGTCAGTTTCGATCAGCTTCTGTATAGTTCCAGCTCAAATCGGAATCCTATTGAGATCCACCACAAAGTCAACCCTTCTGGAGGCACGTACAAAAGGAACCCGATTCTCCCACAAGGGCGTCCTATTGCAATCTCCGCGAAAGTCTTCTTGTAATCCTCCACATGAATCCTAGTGAATCCTAGTGTAATATCCCTCCAAATGAATGCTCTTATAATCATCAACGAAAGGAATCCTATTGCAATCCCCCGCAAAAGGAATTCTATTGTAGTCTTCTCCAAAAAAGATCCCATTGTAGTCCTCTTCAGAATGAGTCCTATTGTAATCGTCATAAGGAATTATAACGTAATCGTCCTCGATTGGAACCCGATTGTAAGCATGGACAACAATATTCCTATTCTAATCCGCCTCGAAAGGAGTCTTATTGTAATCCTCAGCATCAAGAGTCCTATTGCAATCTTCCGCAACAGAAATCTTCTTGTAATTTTCTAGAACATCTCATTGTAACCATGACCCCAAATTGTCTTATTGTAGTCGTCCTCAAGTGTAACCCTGGCTTGTTGGAAAGCAAACTTCCACAAACCCCAGAAAACCAGACAAAGCGGAACAACCATGAAACAGTCATTGAAAACAACAGAAACACAAGTGCGGGAACCTGGTGTTTTCACAGGGAATACCTGTTTTGGACGACGACAAGCAATGGTTTAATGGTACAAGCAGAAGAGTTTCTTTGATTTTTTTTATGGGAATGTTCAAGAATAGGTTATCGTGGGGACAGGTATCGCTCTCACGCTTTGCCGTTTTTTTTTTTTTTTTTTTTTTTTTTTTTTTTTTTTTTTTTTTTTTTTTTTTTTTTTTTTTTTTTTTTTTTTTTTTTCAACATGTCAATACATTTCAAAGACAAGTGTGTTTTTCCATTGGTTTCCTTTTTTTTGTTTGTTGTTTTTTTCCCCCCCCTCCCGTTTTTTTTTTGTGTGTGTGTGTGTGTGTGTTTCTTCGTTTTTTCTGTTTTTTGTTTCGTAGTTGTTGGAAGTTTGGTTTCCAACCACCCCGGGAAAAAAAAACAACGGAAACACCAGACACAACGAAACAGCATGGAACAGTACGGGAACCATGTATTTATCACAGGGGTCACCTGTTTAAGCCATAGAAAATCAATGGTTCGATTGTACAAGCATGTATTGTTTCTCCCAAGAAAAAGCGGTAATGGAGACAGGCGCTCCTTGTGCCCGCACAGGGATCACATTCTTTGAACATGCCAATCGCATTAAAGAAAACCATGTTATTTTTCAGGCAAGCCATCGTATTTCGTTGCCCGAAACAGGTGTTCCCTGTGAAGACAGGGTTCTCCCTTTTTTTTTGGGGGGGGGGGGGTGTTTTTTTGTTTTTCGGTTTTGTTGGGCGTTTGATTTCCAACGAGCCGGAAGAATTAGAACATGTGTAACAACCAGAACACCATTGAAAAGCGATCAACCACATAAAACACTTGCGGGATCCTGGTGCTTTCACAGGGATCACCTGGGTGATCCCTGTGCTTGCACAGGGGTCTCACTCCCGTTTTATTCCCCATATCCTAAGATGGGGTTCTTGTTATTCCCCATATCCTAAGATGGGGTTCTTGTTATTACTTGGACGCCTCCTACTCCCTCTTCCTCCTCTTTCCTCCTCCCCTCCTCATACTCAGACTTACTCATACTCAGACTTACTCATACTCAGGCCTACTCATACTCAGACTTATTCACACTCAGACATACTCATACACAGACTTACTCATACACAGACTTACTCACACCCAGACGTACTCATACACAGACTTACTCATACCAGACTTACTCATACACAGTCTTACTCATATACAGACTTACTCATACCCAGACGTACACATACACAGACTTTCTCATACACAGACCTACTCATACCCAGACTTACTCATACACAGACTTACTCATACACAGACTTACTCATACTCAGGCATACTCATACTCAGACCTACTCATACTCAGACTTACTCAACACACATCAGATTTGGAGGATGTCTCAGGCGGGGCGCTGGTTTCAGCACCCCTAAGGGGAGCCGCCAGTGGTGATTGCACGGGCTCGTTCGCGGCCATTTTGTGGGGATGTCTCAGGCGGTTTGCTGTTTCTGGGCTCAACATCCTTCGCTTTCGGAGCAGATTTGGAGGATGTCTCGAGCGAGGCGCTCATTTTCACCCCCCATGTGGGCCAGATTTTGAGGATGTCTCGATCGGTTTGCTTGTTTTGGTGGCCAGGCTCGTGGCCCTAAGGGGAGCCGCCTGCACGGGTTCGTTCGCGGCCATGTCTCAGGCGGTTTGCTGTTTCTGGGCTCAACATCCTTCGCTTTCGGAGCAGATTTGGAGGATGTCTCGAGCGAGGCGCTCATTTTCACCCCCCAGGTGGGCCAGATTTTGAGGATGTCTCGATCGGTTTGCTTGTTTTGGTGGCCAGGCTCGTGGCCCTAAGGGGAGCCGCCAGGGGTGTTGCACGGGTCTCGTTCGCGGCCATTTTGTGGGGATGTCTCAGGCGGTTTGCTTGTTTCTGGGCTCAACATCCTTCGCTTTCGGAGCAGATTTGGAGGATGTCTCGAGCGAGGCGCTCATTTTCACCCCCCAGGTGGGCCAGATTTTGAGGATGTCTCGATCGGTTTGCTTGTTTTGGTGGCCAGGCTCGTGGCCCTAAGGGGAGCCGCCAGGGGTGGTTGCACGGTCTCGTTCGCGGCCATTTTGTGGGGATGTCTCAGGCGGTTTGCTTGTTTCTGGGCTCAACATCCTTCGCTTTCGGAGCAGATTTGGAGGATGTCTCGAGCGAGGCGCTCATTTTCACCCCCCAGGTGGGCCAGATTTTGAGGATGTCTCGATCGGTTTGCTTGTTTTGGTGGCCAGGCTCGTGGGCGCAGATTCTTCTCAGGATGCCACAGGAGGCTCCAACAGGCTCCAGGAGGCCCCAGGAGACCACATGAGGTCCCAGGAGGCATCAGGAGGCCACAGAAAGACTCAAGAGGCCACAGGATGTCCCAAGAGGCTCCAGGAGGCCCCAGGAAGCTCCAGAAGGCCTCAGGAAACCACAGGAGGCCCCAGGAGGCAACAGGAAGCGCCAGGAGGCCTCGGAAGGCAACAGGAGGCCCCGAGAGGCCCCAGGAGCAGGAGGCCTCAGAAGGCAACAGGAGTGGCTCCAATCCCATGTGTTTTACGTATGCTCCTATCGATTGGGCCTCACCTGGAGCACGATTCTTTGATGTTCTACGTATGTTTCTATAGATGGTCCTTCTCCTGTGTACACAATCCTAAATGTTTTACTCATGTTCCTATGTATTGGGCCTCTCCTGGGGCACGAGTCCTTGGTGTTTTACGCGTGTTCCTATATATTGCCCTTCTCCTGTGGCTCTAATCCGCAATGTTTTATGTACGTCTGTTGCTATAGATTGCGCCTCTCCTGGGGCACGAAACCTTCCTAGGAGGTCCCAGGAGGTCCCAAGAGGCTCCTGGAGACCCCAGGAAGCCCCAGTAGGTTTCAGGAGGCCCCAGGAGGCCCCAGGCTCATGCACAGAGACGCGCTCGTACTACTGAGGCTCATTCACACTCCAATTCATTCGCAGTTAGATTGATGTCCAGACCGTCACAACTGAAGCCCGTTAATATTCGAAAGCTCTTGCGCCTAGACATTCACGGCGGACAGGTCCATGCGAGTAGATGCACATATGGGGAGCTCCACGCAGTGAATAATTACTTAGACGCCTCCTACTCCCTCTCCCTCCTCCTCTTTCCTCCTCCCCTCCTCCTCTTTCCTCATACTCAGACCTACTCATACTCAGACTTACTCATACTCAGACTTACTCATACTCAGACCTACTCCTACTCAGACTTACTCACACTCATACATACTCATACACAGACTTACTCATACACAGACTTACTCACACCCATACGTACTCATACACAGACTTACCCATACCCAGACTTACTCATACACAGTCTTACTCATACTCAGACTTACTCATACCCAGACGTACACCTACACAGACTTTCTCATACACAGACCTCCTCATACCCAGACTTACTCATACACAGACTTACTCATACACAGACTTACTCATACTCAGGCATACTCATACTCATACACACATCAGATTTGGAGGATGTCTCAAGCGGGGCGCTGGTTTCAGCACCCCTAAGGGGAGCCGCCATGGGTGTTTGCACGGGCTCGTTCGCGGCCATTTTGTGGGGATGTCTCAGGCGGTTTGCTTGTTTCTGGGCTCAACATCCTTCGCTTGGAGAGCAGATTGTGAGGATGTCTCAGGCGGGGCGCTGGTTTCAGCACCCCTAAGGGGAGCCGCCAGGGGTGTTTGCACGGGCTCGTTCGCGGCCATTTTGTGGGGATGTCTCATGCGGATTGCTTGTTTCTGGGCTCAACATCTTTCGCTTGGAGAGCAAATTGTGAGGATGTCTCAGGCGGGGCGCTGGTTTCAGCACCCCTAAGGGGAGCCGCCAGGGGTGTTTGCACGGGCTCGTTCGTGGCCATTTTGTGGGGATGTCTCAGGCGGTTTGCTTGTTTCTGGGCTCAACATCCTTCGCTTGGAGAGCAGATTGTGAGGATGTCTCAGGCGGGGCGCTGGTTTCAGCACCCCTAAGGGGGGCCGCCAGGGGTGTTTGCACGGGCTCGTTCGCGGCCATTTTGTGGGGATGTCTCAGGCGGTTTGCTTGTTTCTGGGCTCAACATCCTTCGCTTGGAGAGCAGATTGTGAGGATGTCTCAGGCGGGGCGCTGGTGAGGATGTCTCAGGCGAGGCGTCTTCGTCGGCCCTGTCGCCCACGTGGACGCGCTATTGTAGTCGACCGCTCATGAACAGACGTTCACCACGGCATGACATAAAACATGAGATGCACATATGGGGAGCTCCACGCAGTGAGTAATTGTTTCTTCTTGAACATTAATAATTTTACAGACAAGACATGGTTTTCGTTAACAGAGCCAGATCGTCCCTGTGAAAACAGGTTTCCCGCATTTCTTCGTCCAAAAATACATGGTTCTTTTCTGATTGTTTGTTTTTGTTTCGGGTCTGTTGGATTTTTGATTTACAGCAAGCCAGAAATCGGAAAACTCTAAATCAAAATCCTCATCCAGAGAGTCACGGCAAAGGATCACACGCAAAGGCTATGCAAGAAAAGAGACAACGCAACGACGATAACAAGACCAAGCGGGAAAGCTCAAACACAGATTTTGTGAACCGCCCTACCATATGTACATATATACATCTCTCTCTCTCTCTCTCTCTTTCTCTCAAGATATATGTATGTATGTATGTATGTATGTATGTGTAGATATGTAACAATAATAATACAAGTGTTTGAGGACTTCGCCCTCTTCGGCCGGGCCCTTCTCTATCTTAATGGGGGATGCCAGAAATGTGCTGGGACGTGCCGGCGCTGTTTTGAGACCTTCCTGGGAACATCCTGGGAGGACGATCGGCATTCAGCAGGCAACTTGAGAGGCTGGAGTTGTAACTGAACGCTTGGTTTCTTCTCAGGATCCGAATCTGGCGTGCTCTCTTGGGGCTCGTGGCCTAGGGAGCGCGAGCCTGGCATCATTTCCGTAATTTCCAAAGGGTTTCTGGCATCAGAAGCGCTAGTTTGGCGTGGTTTCCAAGGGCTTCTGGCTTCGGGCGCGAATCTGGAGCTAGTGAGAGGGTGTTCTGGCTTCGGGAGCGCGATTCTGGCGTAACTTAACAGGAATATGGCCCTGGGGATGCGAATCTCAAGTACTTGTATTTGTCCAAGGGCCCCCTAGGGAATTCTGAGAACCCCACGTCTGGGTGGTAAAAGGGCGGGTTTCGGCTCCACACCTCTCGCGCGGATCCGTAGCAGTTTACATTAAGAAGCATTGAGTCTAGTCATTGGACATTACTTTACAAACCGCAGAGCAACTGTGACTGGGACCGCGGAACTCAGGATTGGCATTTGTGCCTGAAGCCCGATCATCGCAACCTTGTGGTCCACAAGGGGACCGTCGGATATATATATATATATATATATATATATATATATATATATATATAACATGTGTCTATACACACATATAGGTTTATTTATGTATTTAATTATCCATTTATTTATGTATATATATATATATATATATATGTAGTGTATATGTGTGTGCATCTGTGCACATTATATATATGGTGTATATTTATATTATATACACATATATACGTGTATATATACACATAGATATGGATGTGTCCGCAGTCCCCCGTGGTGCCGTCTCCTGCGAGGCCCTCCCCGAGGAGCAGCCGTCGGGGAGCAGGCGCGCGGAGGACAGCCCGAGGCCGGTCGCCAGCAGGACGCCGCGAGGGGAGGGGTGCCCGCGAGAGGGGCGGGGCGCAGGGGAGGACGAGGTACCTTCGATGCTCGTTTTGGGGACCTTCCTGGGGCCCACCCAATGGATCTGTTCGACTCAGGTTCGACTCAGGTTCGACACAGATTCGAGTCAGATTCGACTCAGGTTCGACTCAGGTTCGACTCAGGTTCTACTCAGGTTCGACGCAGCTTCGACGCACGAGTGGAGCGAGTGGCTCCAGGAAGGTCCCCAGAATGAGCATCTAAGGTACCCACACAGATGCCTTTCCCCAGTTTCTGCCTCTTCGGGCCTCCTGTCGGGGGTGGATAGACCTCCTGCCCTGGCACGTCGATGAAGGAGTTGGCCGTTTTCGGTTCGCGAGAGGGCGTCACAGCCGGCATTTTTGCGGGTCCAGGTCCGTCGGTTTCGGTCCCAGGCCGTTTTCACTAAGGGGAGGTTTACTAAAGGGAGGTTTGTCCACCGCCGATCCTGGGAGGTCCTCGGGGCTCAAGGGGCTCAAAAGATGAGGGGTCAAGAGACGGGGGTCAGTGCCAACGGGGGTCAGTCAGAGCGCCAGACCTTGCCGGGTCCTGCAACGCCAGGGCTGCATTGACCTGGGTTTGGGCGCAGGATCCTGCAGGATCGCGCAGGATCCTGCAAAACCTGACTGGCCCGGGTCTGGATTGACCCGGGTCAGTAGATCCCCGAAGGTACCCACACAGATACCTTTCCTTCGTTTTCCCCTCTCTGGGCCTCCTGGGAGGCACTCGTCGCCGCCGCTGGCTTCGCCTCGGAGTCCTGGTCACAACGCTCCCCAGGAGAGGGCCGTGGAGTAGCCCTGTGGGGCGCGAGAGGCGTGTTCTGGGGGGGGGGGGCTGATAGGGCCAGGGGGGTGGCCCTGGATCCCGGACCCCCCAAAAAAATAAATCCAAATCCAGGTTTTTCGACATCAGTTCTGTATAGTTTTGTGCAATCAACGAGGAAGCAACGCGAATGCGCGTTGATTGTGCGCAAAAAAAAAGAGAGGCAGCACCCACCAAGCTAAGACCAGACTCTGACACGAAATCATCGGATTTCGCGCTCGCCGCGCCGATAAGAATGCAGTGCGCTGCGTTTCCGACTTGTCAAGGCGAAACTCGCCATATGCACTCCCGAATGTGTAGTATTTGTCTGGGTTTGAGGAGGGATAATGAAGGAGGAGAGGTGATGCGGACAAAACCGATATATAGGGAGGAAGAGGAAAGCAGGAGGACATAGGGAAACTGCAGAGAAGGAGCACGAGGTATGAAGGAGGGTGACCTCTTGCAAGGGCCCTTAGTTGTCGGCCGTGCTGCTGCTGCCACTGCTGCTGCCGCCGCTTCGCAGATGCCGCTGATCTCGCTGCTTGAGGGCCCTCCTCCTCCTCCTCCTCCTCCTCCTCCTCCTCTTCCTCTTCCTGGCTCCTCCTCCTAACCCGCCTCCCCCTCTCTTAAACCCCTTCCTGACTCCTCCTCCACCTCCTCCTCCTTCCTCCTCCTCCTCCTCCTAACCCTGGTCTGCTGCTGCTCCTCCTCCCGCTCTTTTCATGGGGCGCCATTTTCCGCGGGCCGTGACTGGCTCGGGCTTGCCGCCGTCGGATGTTGCTAAAGGTACCCCTAGCCTGACGTGCCCCCAGCTTTTCGACGACTTTTGGAGCCCCTGGGGCCCGCTGGGGCCCGCTGGGCCCCTTGGGCCCGCGTTGGGCGCCGCGGGGGCACCCCTGGAACTCCTTGGGGGCGCCGTGGGCCAGGGGTACTCTTGGCAACATCCGGGAGCTCGGCGCCGCCGGCGCCGCGGCCCTCGGGGGCGCGTCCCACCCTGGGATGAGGAAACCAACGCAGGTCGGCTATCTTTGTTTTTTTCTTGAGGACGAGGGGGGGGGGGCAAAGGAGGGCCAGGATAGCTGACGTGCGTTATTTTCCTCTCCCCACCGCGCCTCGCCGCCGCCATGGACATCCTGGACGACTTCCTGGCTGAGGAGCCCATCCCATTAGTTGCCGAGGAGGGTGGAAGTGGGCACGGGGCACGGGGGCAGGCAGAAGGAGGAAGAGGAGGAAGAGGAGGAGGAGGAGGAGGAGGACGAGGAGGATGAGCAGGAGGAGGCGAAGGAGGCGGAGAAGGCGGAGAACGATGAGAGACAGGAGGAGGAGGCGGAGGAGGACGAGGAGGGCGAGTAGGAGGCGGACGAGCGACGAGAGATAGGTCGCATACGAGAGGACTTTGTGCCGCCAGATGTTACAGCCTTCCGCTTTCGCCCCGATGTGTCCCTCGTCCGGGGAGATCATCGAAAACATTTTTACCAGGATTCAAATCGTTAGATGTTCAAAGTATTTTTCAGATACCCTCAAAGGGGGGATCTCGAGATCCCCCCTTTGAGCGTTAATCGAATATGTAGTGGTTTGTTCATAGTTTTTAGCGCTTCTCGGAGGTCTCGTGGGGGTTCCCTGGGAGCCTTTTTGGGGACCTCCTGGAGCCTTTTCTGGAGGTTTTCTAGGGGCCCGTGAGCCCCGTCTCTTGGGGGCTT
>CAUYUJ010009324.1:145000-183035 GCA_963575745.1 Prorocentrum cordatum
ACATGATGATCAGGCGCGCTTCAGAGGAGGATAACGAGGAGAGGGGGGGGGGGGATGACGAGGAGAGGGGGAGGATGCGAAGGAGAAGGAGGATGGGGGGGGAGGAGGAGGGAGGAGGAGGAAGGTGAGGAGGAGGAGGAGCAGCAGCAGGAGAAGGAGGAGGGGATGGAGAAGGAAGAAGGCGGCCGAGGAGGAGGAGGGGGAGGATGGGAAGGATGAGGAAGAGGAACTGGCGGGCGACGAGGAAGACGGGGAGGGTGTTTCGCATCCGCGCCAGGTGCGAACCGCACACGCGGCCATCGCGACTGGACGATGACGGACGCGCCGCCCGGGATGGCGAGAAGTTCAGGAATGCCCTCAAGGACCTCCAGGACGTCCTCAACGGCGATTGGGCCAGCAAGGACAGGGCCGCCTCCTCTCCTCCTCTTCCTCCATCTTCCTATATCTTCTATTCCTTATTCCTTCCTCATTCCCCCCTCCTCCTTCTCCCCCTTCCTTCTCCCTTCTCCTTCTCCTCCCCTCTCATTTTCCTTCGTCTCCTCCCCCGCCCTCCCTCCGTCCTACCCCCTCCCCCCTCATCCCTCCTCCCCTCCATCCCCCCTTCCCTCCACGCTGTGTCTGCTCTTGCTTTCGCTTCTCCGAACCGCGAAGGACATCGCCCACTACTGTTCGCGGGGCGGGTGCTGCTGCAAGGGCCAGACCGACCGGGGGCGACGCGCTCACGCGGTGGACAAGGTTCGCGATGGGGAGAAACGAAACCTGTGGAGGATGAGGATGAGGACGATGAGAAGGAGGAGAAGGAGGAGGATGAGGCCTGATGAGGATGATGGGGGGATGTGGGCAAGGAAAGGGCAATCGCAAAGATGACGATGACGAGAAGGACGATGATAAGGGTGAGGAGGAGGAGGAGGGGCGGAGAAGGATGGGGATGCGGATGATGAGGAGGAGGAGAGGTAGGGGGAGGGCGGGGGACAAGGAGAGGGACCTCCTCCTCCTCCACCTCCTCCCCCTCCTCCTCCTCCTCCTCCTCCCCCTCTGCCCCCACCCCCCTCCTCCCCCTCCTCCTCCTCCTCCTCCTCCTCCGCCTCCTCTCCTTTCCTTTTACTCCCTATCCTCTCTCCTCCTCCCGCCTCCTCCTTCCTTCTTCCCTCTCCATCTCCTCCCCCTCGCTCCTTCTCCCGCCCCCCCCCCTTTTCCCTCCCTCTCTTTCCTCCTCCTCCTCCTCTCCTCCTCCTCCTCCTCGCTCCCCCCCCCTACCGTCCATTCCCCCCTCTCCATCCTTCCCTCCTCCTCACCCCCCCCCCCCCTCCTCTCCTTCTCCATGCCTCCTCCTCCTACTCCTCCTCCTCCTCCTCCTCCTCCTCCTCCTCCTCCTCCTCCTCCCCCCCCCTCCTCCTCCTCCTCCTCATCCATCCTCTCCTCCTCCTCTTCTATTTCAGCCCCCCCCCCCCCAGGTCTGCGACGCGCTGCATGCGAGCTTGTTTCGCAAGAGACCGATGCGGGCGTCGAGTAACAAGTGGAACAAGCTGATACCTTCCATCGACTGGTGGGGGCTTTCGGAATAACTCCAGCCTTGCCCTGTTGCGGCTGCGTCGCCGTTGATCCACGGTTGCGTTGTGCCGTCGGGGGGGGAGGGGGGGCGGGGGTGGGGGCCCCTGGGGCTCCTGGGGGCCTCCCGGGCCTCGCGGCCGTGGGTCCGATAGCGACGTCGCCTCGCGGCCCTGGGCCCTGGGTCATGGGTCTTGTTTGCGATCGCCTGCAGGTGGACCTTCTCCATGAGCGTTCACCACATCGCGCAGCAGGTGCTGCCCGTCGCGATGGAGAGGCTGACGATCGAGTACGAACACTTCAAGGATTATTGGGCGGGAGACTGGAGGAGAAGGGATACGATGAGAAGGAGGAGCATGAGGAGGAGGGGGAGGAGGAGGAGGAGGAGGAGGAGGAGGAGGAGGAGGAGGGGGGAAGATGAGAAACAGGTGGATGCAGAGGACGGAGGAGGAGGAGGAGAGGGAGGAGGATAAGACAGAGGAGGAGCGCTCCGCATTCCCCCGAACATCCAAGCAGGATAAGTACCAGAAGCTGATCGAGGCTGGCAGGGGTCTGGACATTGCGCGCCAGGCGGAGATCAACTTCCAGGCCGTGAAGGGGGCCCGGCTGGAACGCACCTTGCAGGTTGTCTCGAGCGAGGCGTGAGGCATTCGAATCGGTTCAGGGGTTGGTCTGGCGAATCGGGCCTCTGCCTTATCCGCCAGTTCACCCCCGCCAACTCCCCCTTGGAATCTACGCCCGATCCCCATCCCCACCGAACTTCCGCCTCATTCTTCTTCTCCTATTGCTACTGCTGCTGATGCTGCTGCTCCTCCTCCTCCTCCTCCTCCTCCTCCTCCTCCTCCTCCTCCTCTTTCTCCTGGTCCTCCTCTGTCTTCCCGTTCACTTCCACGCCTTCCTTGTCGTCGCCATCCCCCTCCACCCCCTCCGAGCCCCCCGCCCTCGGCCGCCTCGCGGGGGTGCTTCGCCTGAGGCGCAGCTCCTTCTTGAGCGGCCGCGGCCGCGCATCCTCGCGGGGGGGCAGGGCGGGGGAGGGCGTGGGGTGCTAGTGGGGGGTGCGTCGGCTCTGCCAGAGGTGCACGTGTTTCCTGGGGTCGTTTTCTTTGTCGCGTTGCCCTCGGGTAAAGGCCTTCTGGATGCCCGACTCAAGTTTATGATGGGGCCCCTGACCATCAGACGCTTTCTGAGCCCTCCGCCCTAGGATTGTCTTTGGCATCATCTCGTGATCTCGCTTATCTCGGAGCCTGGGAAGGCATTGGCACATTGGTGGCAGACTTCGGCCGAGGGTCGCTTGCGCCGCAATCGCCCCCGGCTGTTCGACACGAGCTGCGAGCTCTTCTCGCCGCTCGTCGCCTCCGCGCAATTCTACTCGTGCTTCCTCACGGAGCGCGGCCGGGGCCGCGCCTGGGAGCTGATGTGCCGGTTCCACCTCTGCGACAGTTTCTTGGATTGCATGGGGGGGCGGGGGCGATGGGCGATGAGGAGGGGGTAGAGGAGGAAATGAGGAGGAGAGGGTGAAGGAGCTGGAGGAGGCGGAGGAGGATGCGGAGGAGGAGGAGGAGGAGGAGGAGGAGGAGGAGGAGGATGAGGAGGAGGAGGAGGAGGAGGAGGAGGAGGAGGAGGAGGATGGGGATGAGGGGGAGGAGGAGGGGGGAGGAGGCGGGAGAGGCGGGAGAAGAGAGATGGTGGATGAGACTTGCAGCCCCGAGGACTTCGCTCGCACGCACGTCGAGCACTTCGTGAAGTTGCGGAGGGCGCTGCTGACAATGGCAGCTGCGGAATGGCGGCGGCACAAGCACTTGCTCGAGCCGCCGTACTCGCTCACGTGCCTGGCCGACGAGCGGCTTGACGACGAGGCTGGGGTCCACCGGCGGCGCGCCATCGTCTCCGGATTCTGGGCTACGAACGCGTGCTGCCACCGGCATGGGCTAGCTCGTTCCTTGCGCCTGCGGAGGCCACTGGTGGACATGAGCAGCGACGACTTCAGATTATGCATCGCGCTTTGCGCCGACCGCCCCCCCAGACAGCAAGGGAGATAGAGAGGTCTGGGGAGGAGGGGGAGTCAGATAAGAGGGGGGATGAAGAGAATAATGAGGAACAGGGAACATAAGCTTGCGCAGGAGGAGGGGGATGAGGGGAGGAGGAGGGGCACTAGCTCATATTCTAAGTTAATATGAGCTAGTGCCCTTGGTAATTTTGCGCATCGTGTGACTCCGACTTCAGCGTCCAACCCGCAGTGGACAGTGGACATGACGTGCTCGCGCCTCCGTTGGGGGTCCGCGGTTTCATTCAGTGTTGGGCGCTGAGCGTCACCACCAGCATTGCGGATGCAGAACGACAACATGCTAGCAATCGCCGGTTCAACGTCTCGGCTGGCGGGCAGTCGCACATGCACCAGCTGACGGGGCACTCCATCTGCAGCACGGCCCGGTCACTGAAGGCCAGGCGAGATCGTGAACTTGAGGAGCACGTCTCGATGATGGGCGGTCGGTGCCAAACTCCTGCTGACCCTCAGCACGACGACTCGGCTGCGCGAGAGAGAACGATCAAGGCCAAGTCCGCGAAGGAGCTGTTCAAAGAGCAGTTCATCGCTGCCGAGCAGAAAATCAATGGCAAGGTGAACCCGGGCACGAAGGAGTTCTGGGATAAGTTCAGGCTGGCCTGGGGGGGTCTCAGCGAGGAGCGGAAGGCGAACTTCAATATTCGGTCCGACCATTTGAAGAAGGTCGCCAACACGGAGCGGAAGAAGCTGAAGGCCGTCAAAAAAAATGCAGCCACGGGCGCCCTTCGACCCGTCGCCCTTGGAGCCCCTGCTTCGGAGTTGGTTGCCCGCGCCCCTGATCATCAGCTCCAACTTCGCGCAGCTGGTCTGGTCATTTCGGAGCCCGCCCCGCCCGGTCCGCAGCCGGTGCCGCCGACGTCGTCGTCTGTCACGCGTGACCTCCCGATGACATCGGCCGCCCTCGACCTGGTCCTGAGAGACGTCGGGATTACCAAGGTTGCTGCTGAGGTGTCCTGGGGGCGAATTATTCAGCGCTCGCTTCTCCTCCGCCTCCTCCTCCTCCTCCTCCTCCTCCTCCTCCTGCTCGCCGCCCTCCATCTCATTTCTCATCTTCCTCCTCCTCCGCCCCCCCCATCCTCCTGCGAGAGTGGCGGGGTGGATGGGTGGGGGGGTAAGTAGGGGGGATGGGGGGGGGGGGTGGGTAGAGGGTCGGGCAGCTGCTACTCACCTCTGCGGCGGCGTGGTTGTCTTCTCGTCTGCCCCCATGCCTGCTTCTCAGCATCGTCCTCCATTCGGCGCTTCTTCGCGTCCGTCCTTCTTTCTCGCCCAGACTATTTTTCCCTTATTTTTCTTTTCACGCCCATCGTCTTCTTCGATATCTCGTCCTCTACCCCGAAGCAATGCCGCCCTCAGTTTCGGACCAAAGCGAACACCGTGCAGCCCGAGTTGGAGCAGTTCCCCGAGGGCGCCAACTACCCCAGTCGTTGCCGGGGGCTCTGCACAACGGATGTCGGCCCAGAGATCACGAACGTTCAGCTGGCGATCTTCAAGAGGCTGGCGCAGGTATGCAAGCCTCAGACGGTCCAGGACGACATCCTTCTCCACGTCGAGTCCAGCGATGGCGAGGGCGTCGAGTTCTCGACAGCCTGCTACGCCCTGCTCGCGTCTGCTGTCGCGTCCCATGGCAGATTCCCCGCGGTGCAGACGTTCTTGAAATATTTTCGTCGAGCACCTGGGATTCTGGAAGCGTGCAGGCGAGACCGAGTGCACCAGGTCGTTGCCGAAGTGCCGTCTGCGTTCCATCACTTCCTCGACCTGGACGGTGAGCACGGCCCGTTTGAGTTCATAGACGAGGGCGGCTTGGTCGAGATGGCGATGACATTGTTCACGCCCGCTTGGCCCGCGAAGGCGCCGATGCGGGGGGAAGGGGGCACGGAGTGGGGTAAGGGAAGGAGGGGGGGGGAGGAACGGCGGATCAGGCGGGGACGAGTGGCGGGATGACAGAGTAGGGAGAAGGAGGCGGGATGGGGGGGAGGAGGAGGACTGGCCCACTGTGCGCCCCCCGACCTGCACTCCCCCCCCCCACCGTAGAAAGGTGCGCATCACGATCCTCGACCACGTCCCGTACTTGGAGGGCGCCGGCGAGCTCGACGCCACCATGCTCAGCATCTTGGGCGCGAAGGAGGACCTGCGGGGCCGCCGCCGTCGCCCCTTCTCACCCTCCTCATCCTGGTGCTAGTCTTCCTCATCCTCATCTCTCCTCCTCGTCCCAGACTCCACCCCTTTACTTGTCTTCTACTATTCTTCTTCTCTCCTGCACCTAACTCCACCCCCACCTCGTCCAGCCCTCCACCCTCCTTCCTCCTTCCTCCTCTCTCACCCCCTCCTCATTCCACCGCTCCTCCCCCCCCCCCTTCTCCCCCACTCTATCCCCCTCCCCTCCTCCACCCTCCTCCTCCTCTCCCTCCACTACGCTCCACCCTCCGGCCTCCCTCCCTCCTCCTCCCCCCCTCGATGAGGAGGGGGAGGAGGAGAAGGATGACGACGCGAAAGAGGAGGGGGGGGGGGTGAGGGGGAGGAGGGGGAGGAGGATGAGGAGGATGAAAGGGACAGAAACCCGGAGGGTGTGGAGGCGGATCAGAGTGAAGGAGGAGCGGAACTTGATATTTCGTTATTTCGTGTTGCGGGGGTGGCGCCCTGAGGGCGTGGACCCCATCGTGGCGGACGTGAACAACCCGGGCGGCGACCTTGCCCCTCGAGGCGGACCCCGTCCAGCGAAGGATGCCCTCGACGAGTTCTTGCATCCTCCGGGTGGCGGCGGTCGCGGAGGAGCTGGTGGCCGCGGTCGCGGTCGCGGGCGGGGCGCTGGCCGCGGCCGCGGTGGGAATCGGAGGGCGCCAACTGCCCGTGCGAGGCAACTCCCCGCCCCAAACCCAATATCAGGGTTCCTGGTTCCTTGGGTCTGGGGTAGGCGCCGCCCGGTGAACGTGGCAGCGCGGCTTGGGGCGGGGGAGTTCCGCGCGCGGGTATTCGGCGCCCTCCTTGAGAAGAAGGGGGCGGGCGTGGTCGTGCCTGCAGAGGTCGCGTACGAGGGCATCCTGGCCCCCGAGGTGATGGCCAGCGTCGGCCATTGCACCGATGGCACCTGCCACGTGCGAGGATCCGAAATCATTCCCTGGACCCAAGCCCTTAGCCAATTACCCCAGTGCGACCCTACCTAGAAGTTGGTACCCCTAGGAAATCAGCGAGCTATGCTATGCTATGATATGCCATGCTATGTTGCGTTATGCTATTATACGCTATGTTATTCTATGCTATGCTGCGCTATGATATGCTATGTCATGCTACGAGATGCTAAGATATGTTATGTCATACTGCGCTGTGCTATGATAAGATATGATATGGTATGATATGGTGGGCTAAGCTGCGCTGTGCCATGCTATGATATCATATGTTATGGGGTATTATGATATGCAATGTTATGCTATGATGCGCTATGCTACGTTATGCTATGCTATGCTTGGTTATGTTATGGTATGGCATGGTATGCTAATGCAGCGCTGCGCTATGCTAAGCTAAGCTACGCTAAGCTAGGTTAAGCTAACCCTCTAGGCAGAGCCTGGGTAGGGAATTACACCCATGCGATGCTGCGATGTGCTGTGCTACGCTCTGCTATGTTATGATGTGCTCTGCTATGCTAAAACTCGGCGAAGTAAGATGAAGGTATGCTAAGCTAAGATAAAACTGATCTAAGATGCAGCTAAGATAAGCTAAGATGAAATAATCTAAGCTAAGCAGAGATACTCACCGTTAAGCTAAGGGGGCATCACTGGGGGGGGCACGGGGCGGATGTCGGGGGGGCCGCCCGGGGCGGGTTGCACTGCCCAGCCCTCTCAGCACACGCAGTAAGAACCCTTCTAGGCTTCTAGGCAGAGTCTAGGTATGGAATGAAGGTAAGCAAAGCTAAGATAATCCTGAGCTACGATGAAGCTAAGCTAAGATGAAATAAGCTAAGCTAAGATGGGATGGGCAACGCCAAGCTAAGGGAACGCCACTGGGGGAAGCGCGGGGCGGATCCTGGGGGAACCGCCCGGGGTGAGCCCCACTGCCCGGCCCATCAAGAGAACGCGATAAGAACCCCTTTAGGCAGAGCCTGGGTAGGGAATTCCAATCCGACTGCAAGCGTTGGATATCCGCGTCCAGCTCGGGGGGGCATCGAAGTGAAACGGATAGCTGCCCATTGGGACAGTGGGGTCGGTTCCTGCGATCTATGTGGTCATTGCACCTCTGGGCGCGCCGTCGTCACCCCCCACTTCCGACCCCGCGTCGGTCG
Organism: Prorocentrum cordatum; assembly: GCA_963575745.1. Taxonomy (NCBI): domain Eukaryota; class Dinophyceae; order Prorocentrales; family Prorocentraceae; genus Prorocentrum; species Prorocentrum cordatum. Next base: position 152,884 of record CAUYUJ010009324.1, read on the forward strand.
TCGGTCTGCAGCCCATTGCCCCTTGCCTTCGAGGTCGCCAGGAGTTGACTTAATTTCCTCGGCGGACGGCGGTGGAAGGTTAGTGGAAGCCGGCGGGCTCGCGCTGTCTCGCCTGGGGGGGGCGCCCGCCAGTGGAAGTTGGCGGACGGTCAGTGGAGGGCGGCGGAAGTAAAGCAGATCCCCCTGAAGTGATATCCAGGGTTGTGTGTGTGCGTGTTCGCCCCAGCCCTGCAGGCGCTGGTGGCGTTCCTTGGCGACGACGTGTCCAACGACGTCGAGGCTGCTGAGTGCGCCGAGCAGGCTGCCTCATACCTCATGCCCTCCATACAGTCTCATCGTACGCCTATGCTTGCTATCATCATCCCTCGCAACTCCACTGACACGCCCCTCCCCCTCGTCGTTGACCCGCGCCCTCGCAGCCCCTCTTCCTTATTCGAGGTTGGCTTCGACATCGATATCGACATTGAGGAGGGTGACGTGAACGGCGGCGACCAGGTCGACGAGGTCGACGGATCGATCGCGCCGCCCCCCGACGTCGGCGTCGCCCCAGCACAGCCCTGCCCGGAGCCGGTCTGCCCAGAGCACCCGCTGTTGAAGCTCATGAGTGAGCTCGAGCTGTCGCATGCGCCATCGGGGGATATCTACCCGAAAGACGTGAAAGACGCCAGCGAGCACCTGTCCCCGACTCTCGGGAAAGTCCATTCAGCGTGGAACGGTCGCACTATTGCATTCACTTGCTCAAGGCATCCGAAGTGCAAACTTATGCTGCAACATCATTGGTTTGAGGGTGACCTCGAGGCGACGTGCGTTGGCTACCAGTGGCTGGCTTCTGCTCGCGAGGCCACGCGTGATGACCACGTGGGCATGTCTAAATTCATATCTACCACGGCCAAGCTGGATCACAAGGCGAGGTCGGCGGGTGCATCCAGTGATGTCGGCATGTCATCAGCAGCGTCGTCGGCTCCCTGACGCACCTCGTGCACATCATCTGCCACGACGTGGGGTGTCGACCAGGTGATGAGGAATGACGTAGCAGGCAAGGCTGACCGGGTGCCAACCCACCCGCTTTTGCGAGTTGTTTTTTTGTTGTGCGATCCTCGCTCATATGCCGATGATGTTCTTACTATGGATGGTGTAATAATCCCCCCCCCCCTTGGATCCACCGGGGGCGCTGGCGCGCGCCGTCGGAGCGGGTAGAGGGGGAGTTGAACGAGGAGGAAGACGAGGAGGAGGAGGAGGATTAGGAGGAGGAGGAGGAGGAGGAGGAGGCGGAGGAGGAAGGGGGGGGCGGGGAAGCTTTGTCGGAATGCGAGTGCCACCTCCTCAATTATTCAAGGGCTCCGCAGAGGGCGCGAAGTTAAACGCGCTTCGCGGCCCGGCCCGCCCCCGTCTCATTGCCCTATCCCTTGGGAGGGGCGACGCGAGGGGCGCGAAGTTATTTGCGCTTCGCGCAGCGCGACGCGCGAACTCAGGCGCCCTTGATTATTATACCATCCAGCGTCTGCCCTTGCATCCAAGCCTCCAAGCCTTTCGGCTTTCGGTGAACTATTGCTGTGTTAGGGGTCGATCATCCTTCATGCCGAACACATCTGCATTGTGTGTGATGGATGCGCCGGTGCGCTGATGGTGCGCTCGCCTTTAATCACCAGGGCCGCTCGTGGGGCGAGCGGCTCTCCTCGCCCCCCCCCAGTCGGCTGTTCGCAGCTCTGGACATTTTACGCATGTGACAGTGCATGTGGCATGCAAATCACTTGGCGGTGGCGCCATCCGCCGTCGCACCCAGACATGGGCCCCTCCTCCTCTCCTCCTCCTCCTCCTCCTCCTCCTCCTCCTCCTCCTCCTCCTCCTCCTCCTCCTCCTCCTCCTCCTCCTCCTCCTCCTCCTCCTCCTCCTCCTCATCCTCCCCCTCCTCATCGTCCATTTCCGTCTCCTCCTCCTTCTGGCCCCTCGGGCCTGGGGCGATGAGCTGAGACCGCCGGGCTTGAGAGCCCCCCACTTCTACCATCTCCCGGCAGCTCGGCCGACGACTGCCGTTTGGTTCGTCGGTCTGAGCCGCCAGGATACGGAGTGGGGCCCCCTCGAGCTCGGTCTGCTGTTTTCATGGTTCCCAGTGATGCGGTGACAACAGTGACGACGATAACACTGGCGGCAATGACGGCGACGTCAGCACCGGCGACGCCGCAGACGGCGGCGTCAGTGGCGGTGACGACGACGACAGCAGTGGCGGCGATGTTGGCGATTGGGCATTTGTCCTCTTCGACCTTCTCATCTGGTGGCAACCACATGAAGCTCTCACATCCCTGCTCGCCGCCCCCCCCCCCCCCCCCCCCGATACCGCGTCGCCGGCGGGGTGCGCGTCCTGGTCCGACTTGTCAACGCAGTCCGCCGGGCCTCGCGGCAGAGGGGGGTGAGGGCGTGGGGCGGGCGATGTGGGCGCTGATGAATAGTAAGAGGGTACAGCGGTGACGACGGGGGGGGAATGGGGTGGACGGATGGTGGGCGGGGCAATGGATGAGAGGGGGAGGGGAAGGGGGTGTGGGGTGTCTAGGTTACCCCGATGGGCGCGAAGATAATCGCGCTTCGCGCGCCGCGGCCTCCTCCTCCTCCTCATCATCCTCATCCTCGTCGCCCTCCTCTGTCGAGATGGCGGTGGCGCGAGGGCGCGACGATCGTCGCACATCGCGCATCGCGCCCCGCGATGCGCGAAGTTAGGTGACCTAGGTTGCACGCGGGCTGAGGAGGGTGACAATGCAGCGGATGGCGAAGCGACTTATGCTGGTCCGCAGCGCCCCAGTTCGCTCGAGGCATCTTTGATCTTTGAGTTTCTGTGACTGGACATATCCCGGAACGCGTTATGGCGCCCAAGAAGCGCACTCCTAGACCTCCCGCCGATGTGTCGGACACCTCCGCGCCCGTGCCCACGAAGGGCAAGGTCGCCGGCAAGGGCAAGGGCAGCGCCCAGGGCCCGCTTGTGGACATTGCGCCCGTTGTCGCCCCGAAGGCCAAGGTCAAGGGCAAGGCGAAGCCCACGCCCGCGCCTGCCAAGGCCAAGGGCACGGGCAAGGCGGCGCCCGTTGTCACCCCGAAGGCCAACGCCAAGAGCATGGGCACGATCGCCGCGCCCGCAGTTGCGTCCGACGCTGCGGCGCAGGCGATGACCCAGATCAAGGCTGTGACTCCGTCGACAGCGAGGCATACGACTCAGGCACTCACGGCGACGCTGACGTCGACACCGACGACGGCTGCGGTGACAGAGGCGGTCGACGACGACGCCATGTCAGCATGCTCAGTAACGGCCTCGTAGGGCCCAGTGTGCGGGGGCGGGGTCGGGGATCCCACATCCCACCGATAGCCCAACCTTGACGCACACCTCCTGAAGCGGAGGGATAGTAGGAGGCGGAGCAGAGGAACGATGATGAGGACGAGGAGGACGCCGAGGCTGAGGATTGGATGGGGACGGATGATGAAGGAGAATAGGCTGATGAGATTGCGAAGGAGGAAGACGATACTGGTGAGGAAGACGACCGATTCTTCTGCCCGATGACTGCGCGTCTACTAACAGTTCCCCCGAGCAACGGCGCGGCAACGGATAGGCGATCGGCGACGACGAGTCGACTGGCAACTGATCGGTCGTATGCGAGTCCCGCCCGTGCGACTGCGGGTCGACTGCGACTCGACTGCGAGTCGACTGCGAGCCGATTGCGAGTCGACCGTGAGTCGACTGCAAGTCGACTGCGAGTCGATTGCGAGTCGATTGCGAGTCGACTGCGCGACGACCACCGGGCGAATGCGAGTCGGTTGCGAGCCGACTGCGAGTCGACTGCGAGCCGACTGCGAGTCGATTGCGGGTGGGCCGCGAGGCGACTGCGAGTCGACTGCAAGTCGACTGCGAGTCGACCGCGAGCCGACCGCGAGCCGACTGCGAGTCGATTGCGAGTCGACTGTGAGTCGACTGAGAGTCAACTGCGAGTCGACTGCGAGTAGAACTCCCAGCGACTGCGAGTCGACTGCGAGTAGATTGCGAGTCGACTGTGAGTCGACTGCGAGTTGACTGTGAGCCGACCCCCATGCGACTGCGAGTCGACTGCGAGTAGATTGCGAGTCGGCTGTGAGTCGACTGCGAGTCGACTGCGAGTCGACTGCGAGTCGACTGCGAGTCGACCCTCAGACGACTGCGAGTGGACCCCCAGGCGACTGCGAGTGGACTGCGAGCGACCCCCCCCCAGAACACGTCAAACCTGCAGCGTTGGACGTGTTCTGGGGGGGGTCACTCGCAGTCCACTCGCAGTCCACTCGCAGTCCACTCGCAGTCCACTCGCAGTCCACTCGCAGTCACTCGCAGTCCACTCGCAGTCCACTCGCAGTCGACTCGCAGTCGACTCGCAGTCGACTCGCAGTCGACTCGCAGTCGGCTCGCAGTCGTCGCGCAGTCGCCTGGGGGTCGACTCGCAGTCGCCTGGGGGTCGGCTCGCAGTCGACTCGCAGTCGACTCTCAGTCGACTCACAGTCGACTCGCAGTCGGCTCGCAGTCGACTCGCAGTCGGCTCGCAGTCGACTCGCAGTCGCTGGGAGTTCTACTCGCAGCCGACTCGCATCCGTTTCACAGTCGACTCGCAGTCGACTCGCATCCGACTCACATTCGGCTCGCAGTCGGCTTGTAGTCGACTCGCAGTCGCCTGGGGGTCGACTCACAGTCGCCTCGCTGTCGACTCGCAATCGTCTGGGGGTCGGCTCGTAGTCGGCGTGCTGTCGGCTTGCAGTCGCCTGGAGGTCGACTCGCAGTCGACTCGCAGTCGACTCACAGTCTGCTGCAGTCGGCTCGCAGTCGACTCGCAGCCAAGGGAGGGTCGTCTCACAATCGACTGGCATTCGGCTGGTGCCGAGCTAGTAGTCGCCAATGGGGAGCGTCGCGGACGACGACGTCAGTGGTGGCGACTGCCCCCCCCGCTCCCCTGAGGCTAACATCAACCGCCTGTTCAACCTGGGGCGCAATCGATCTGCGCCCGCTGCTGAGCAGGCAGAGGTCGCTGCTTTATCGGCTGCGCTGTTTGATGAATCTGCAGCTGACGGTGCGCCCGCTGGTTGCGGCAGTGGCGCTGGACGCGGTGGCGCCGCTGGTGCCGATGGTGACCCTGCTGGTGCTGACGGCGGTGGCCCGGGCGGTTCTGACGGCGGCGACCCTGCGTGTGCTGAAGGCGCTGGATGCACCGAAGGCGGTGATCTGGCTGGTGCCGACGGTGCCGAAGGCGGTGGCCCGACTGGTGATGACGGCGGTGGCCCCGCAGGTGTTGACGGCGTTGGATGTGCCGAAGAAGGCGGTGCACTGGCTGGTGCCGACGGTGTCGAAGGCGGTGGCCCGGCTGGTGCCGACGGCGCTGGCGTCGACGGATCTGGCGGCGGTGGCCCCGCATGTGCCGACGGCGCTGTTGTCGACGGAGCTGACGGCGGTGCCCCTGACCTGCGTGCCGGCGGAGCTGACGATGGTGACCTGGTTTCCGACGGCGCTGGATGCGGTGGCCCTGCTGGTGCCAGCGGTGCTGACGGCGATGGTCCAGCTGGCGGTGACAGTTCCAGTTCCAGCAGTTCGTCTTCGTCATCATCGAGTTCCGACGGTGAGCATCCAGAGGCTGATGAGGATGAGTATCCAGAGGCTGATGAGGATGATGAAGACGATGCGGTTGCCCATTCAGCTGATGATGAGGATGGTGATGCCCTTGTCGCCCCGCGTCGGACATCTCGTCGACCTGCTGGGCGCGTAAGGCGGCGTGGCCGAGGTGGCGGATCGCGCCGTCGAGGCGCGGGGGGCACCACCAAGAACGCCATCGCTGATGCGAAGAAGGCAGCACGGGCAGTGAAGGCCCGCGAACGACATGCCGCCAAGGAGCAGAAAGCCGCCGCTAAGCTCGCCGCCGCGGAGTCGAAGCGACAAGCCAAGGCATGCAAGGCGGCTGCCAAGAAGGCGAGGGCCGATAAGAGGGCGCGGGCTGCGGAAAGGAAGCGCAAGAAGGCAGCCGGTGAGCCGTACTCTGAGTCAGATGACGTGTACATGGAGCCATGGACTGAATCCAGATCGCTGCTCCATGCTTACCCCGTCATCGACCTCCTGCCGCCGAAGTGTAACGGCGTGGCGAATGATCGATTACACGATCCGGCTATGTACTTGCATGGGCTTGTGGAGAACATGATCAATCGTCTCAGCGACCTGGAGCGTCGCGGATGCGTGTACTTCTTTCTGATTCATGGGCCGATGGAGCTCGGGTCAATATGCTCGGGCACGGACTCCCCCGTCTTGGTCCTGCGCACGATTTCGGCCGTCTGCCAGACGCTCCTGAAGCCCTCGTTCGACGCGCTGTGTGCTGATGGGCTTGGCGTCGATCAGTCAGCGTTCACTGCCAAGGTCGCATTCGCCCACAAGTTCAGCTGCGAGAACAATAAGACAAAGCAGGCGTTCATCAAGGCTGTGAGATGAGGGGCGGCGGGTGGTGGATGATGAGGTGACGCTCGATATGGGAATTTGGGGGAGGAGGAAGGGGTGCACAGGATAGGGATGGTGCGGAAATCGAGGGACAGGCGGAGCAGGAGGAGCAAGATGAGGATGATGAGGATGATGATGAGGATGAGGAAGATGAGGACGATGAGGACGAGGAGGAGGAGGACGACGATGTGGATGCCGACGGCGTTCGACAACCGCCCCCCCCCCCCCCGCGGCGCTCCAGGCTGCCTTCCCGGAGATCTCGGTCATGTTCGATGACGTGAAGCACGTGTCGACGGGCCGCAGCCAGAACGTGTTCAGCAGCCTGGATGGCGATATCATCCCCACGCCCAATCATAATATCATGGTCGCTGGTTTCCCGTGCCAAGACCTGAGCGCTCTCAACCAGGACAGGATGGCATACAGCACGGGGATTGCACACGAAGGCGCCGCCATTCACTTACGATCTACGATATGTCCCTTCATTTACCCTCTCCCCCTCCCTCTCTCTCTATATATATCTCTCTCTCCCTCTCTCTCCCTCTCTCTCTCTCTCTCTCTCTCTCTCTCTCTCTCTCTCCCTCCCTTCCTCTATTTCTCTCTCTCTCTCTCTCTCTCTCTCTCTCTCTCTCTCTCTCTCTCTTTCTCCAAACTCTCGGTATCGGTCTCTCTCTCTGTGTCTACCTCCCTTTGCCCTATTAGCATTTCCCTCACTCTCTATCTTTTTTTTCTTTTCTCTCTCTCTCTCTCTCTCTCTCTCTCTCTCTCTCTCTCTCTCTCTCTCTCTCTCTCTTTCCTTTTCTCTTTTCGCCGCCTTTCTCCTCCTGCCCCCCCTTTCCCGATCCCCATCAGCCCCCGCCCCTCTCCCCTCTCCCTCTCTACCACCTGTTGGAGGCGGTCGCACGGCCAAAGCCTTCGGTGGCATCGTGCGCGTGTTGATGGACAAGCAGCCGACGTTCGTTTTCCTGGAAAACGTCAAAGGCTTGGCTACCCCACCCGTGTGCAAGCAGAAGCACGCGCCCGACGTCCGTTTGACCATTCACGAATCGAACCTTTCGACGTGCTTGCTCGAATTCCAGGGCGCGGGCTACCACGCATCGGCGTCGCTGTTGGACCCACGATCTTTTGGAAGTCCACAAAGCCGTGCCCGATTCTGGATCGCTGCGGCTCGCTTGCAGACGCTGTCACCTGCTCTGTAACGCTCAGAGCACGTCTCAGGAGGAGTGTCTTGACTTGTGTCGGTGTGGGCTGTTGGGCTCTGGGATGCTGGGGTTGTGCTGGGGTTGTCGAGGTGAATGCCGCCGCCTACTCTTGCTCCTTCTCCTCCTCCTCCTCCTCCTCCTCTTTCTCCTCCTCGTCCTCCTCCTTCTCCGCCTCCTCAACCCCGCAGAGACCCGTGGCCGGGAATTCTAGGGGGTCCATAGCTTCATATGATGTGGTATGTAGTCTCAGTCACACATCGACCATATACTTATGGCCGGGAATTCCAGGGGGTCCGTGGCCTCATAGGAGGTAGTCGGTAGTCTCAACTCCACGGAGACCTGTGGTCGTGAAGTCCATGGGATCTGGGGCCTCATATGAGGTACTAGGTAGTCTCACCCCCGCAGAGACTTGTGGCCGGGAATTCCAGGGGGTCCGGAGGGAGCCTCATATGAGGTATGAGGTAGTCTCGAGACCGGTGGCCGGGACTTCCAGGGGGTCTGGGGTCGCATATGATGTAGTCTCGAGTCTAGACCCCACATAGACCGGTGGCTGGGATTTCCTGGGGGTCTGGTGCCTTTCGCCTTTCATGAGGGATAGGATGTGGATGAGGAATAAGATGAGGAGGGATGCGGGGGAGGAGGCGGGGGAGGATGATGATGGGGAGGGAGGATGATGATGATGAGACGATGCGGAGGAAGAGGAGGCGGAGGAGGAGGACGATGAGGAATAGGAGGATGATGATGATGACAATGAGGAAGATGATGGGGATGATAAGGGGGAGGCGATGGACGAGGATAATGAGACAGAGATGGAGGAGGAATCGCGAGTCAGGCAAGACCACGCCATCGATCGCGCCGAGCTGCACGGCTGGCACGCCCAACTGCTGGAGCGCTTCTCGGACCACGGGCTCATCGATCTCGACCGGTTGCTGCTCCCCGACGACGACCCAGTCATCATCAGCCAGCTCGAGGAGGACAGCCCGGGCCGGAGCCGGGGTAAATGGCCCCCTTGCTTCCCACCTACTCCTTCCCTCCCCTTTCGCCCCCCTCCCCTCCCCTCCCCTGTCTCCTGTCTCACATGTATTTCTCCTCATTCTCCTCCTCCCCCCCCTCCTCCCCCCCCCCTCCTTCCCCTCCCCCTCCTCCTCTGCCTCCTTCGACCTGCGGCCTGCAGTCCCACCTGGTCCTGGATCCAAGTTGTGTTTGGTCCCTGCGGGGTTGCGTGATCTGGCGGGCCCTCCTCCACGTGCTGCTGCCGCTCCTCCTTTTACGTCTTTCTGACGTTTCCTCATTCCCCTCCTCATCCTCCTCCTCCTCCTCCTCCTCCTCCCCCTCCTCCTCCTCCTCCTCCCCCCCCTCCTCCTCCTCCCCCTTGGGCCCTTGGGCCAAGGATGAGAAGGGGGGGGAGGATGAGGAGGAGGATGAGGGGGGGGGAGGATGCGGTGACTGAGGATGGGCGACGTGGCACATCAGACTTTACATCGTCGGGCCTTCTGCCGCCTGTCTAAAGGGGTGACTCCGAGAGAGGGGGGCGCACTGAACTATTGGCATGCGCCTGTTCTAGGTCGCCCCGAGGGGCGCGAAGATAACCGCGCTTCGCGCGCCGCGGCCTGGGCCAGAGCGGTCGCCTTTGTCGAGGGCGGCGGCGCGATGGCGCGAGGGCGCGAAGATAATCGCGCATCGCGGGGCGCGATGCTCGAAGTTAGGTGACATAGCTGTTGGGTTTTGCCCCCCTGCCGCCCTTGCTTCCTTTCCAGAAGGCATCTGCGCTGCGTCTCCCATGGGAGAGGGCAGACGGCAGCAGCAGCGAGGGCGGCGACATCCAGGCATCGCCCAACAAGAAGCATCGGAAGTGGGTGAATGACCACGCCCTAGCCGTTGCTGAGGGTGCCGAGACTCTTGTGGCTGCCAAGCTAACCCAGGCTAGCTCCCCCCCACCTCCTTTGTTTTTCTCCCGATCCCACCTTGAACCCACCGCCCCCTACTCCACCCTCCTCATCTGTGGAGGCGGACATGGACCTCATCGCGAGCACGTACCCGGGGGGTGCGGAAGCTCGGTGCCCGCGAGTTCGATCTGGCGGTGGTGACCGGGATGAAGTTCCCGGAGACGGATCGACGGTTCGTGGACTTGAGCCGACACCTCAATCAGCCCGATGGCACCTCCTCCTCCTCCTCCTCTTCCTCCTCCTCCTCCTCCTCCTCCCCCTCCTCCTCCTACTCCCCCCACTCTCCCTGCTGGCCGAACTTGGTTCTCAGGTGTGGTGGCTCCTCCTATCCCCTGGCTGAAATCTGTTCCCAGGTGGGGTGGCTCCTCCTTTCCCCGGTGGCGCGCCTCCTCTCCCTCCTCCTCCTCCCCCTCCGCCCCCCTCCTCCTTCTCCTGCCCCCTCCCCCCCCCTCCCCCTCCCCTTCCCTCCTCCTCCTCCTCCTCCTCCTCCTCCTCCTCCTCCTCCTCCTCCTCCTCCTCCTCCTCCTCCTCCTCCTCCTCCTCCTCCTCCTCCTCCTCCTCCCCCCCCCCTCCTCCTCGGCGATGACTGGCAGCGACGGGGGGCGACGGCGGCGGCGGCGGCGACGCTGTCGCCGACGGCGCCGACGGCGGCGGGGCGATGGCATCGACATCTGAGGTCAAAGCCACACGCGCGCCCGCAAGAGCAGCAAGATCGTCGCCTGCTGCACGCCCAAGATGCAGATGTACATCACAGACAAGTGCAGGCTGTTGAACGGGGTGGAGGCCGCTCGCCTTCAAGGGCTTCACTTCGGACATTTGGGTAACATAACCTACGGCAGGTTCGTGTCGTGCCGACTCCGGCGTTGGTTTCTGACACCGCGGGGATCGTTCAGCCTTGAACGACCGGCCTTGTTCCGACACGCCAAATGCTTCAACGCCGGCCGAGTTTGGGTCGCCGGCGGCGTTAAAGGTTGAACGCCGGCGTCGGGGTCGCCGCCGGTCGACGCGACGCGGACCTACCGTACCCCTCTTCTTCTATCCTCCTCCTCCTCCGCCTCCTCCCCCCCCTCCACCTCCTCCTCTTCCTCCTCCTCCTCCCCTCCTCCTCCTCCTCTCCTCCTCCTCCTCCTCCTCCTCCTCCCACCTCCTCCACCGACTCCCCCCCCCCTGAGCCCCCCCCCCCCCCCTGGAGGACCTCCCTCTCTCCGAGGTGTGTTGACTAGTTAAACAGTGCTGTTGTTTTTGAGGGGGCCAGCGGGCCTGAATGCGATCGGTGATCGGGGGCCCCGCACCCTGCAACAGAAACACCGACCGGCGTACTTCTCCTCAGCATCCTCGCCCCCCCACAACTGTCGTCGCCCTCCTTTTCTATCGTGGGGGTCGGTCGGTGATTGCTGGAATTACAGCTACGCCGTGCAATGAGCTCATGCGACTGGCCATGGGCCAGCCGCGGGTCGATACTGCGGTTGGGTGCGCTGTGTGGACAGCAGTCTCTACCTGTCTGAAGGGCCCGCGATGGGCCTGGACCTCTTGGGGCGTCGCTTGGGCAGACAGGGCCAATCTCGGTGTCATCTTGGATGGCTGTGCTACTGTTTGAGCCACCTGGGGCACTCCTCGGGACCAACCGCCGGCCCCGTCCACGCACTCGAACGCGAAACCGAAACCGATTTCCAGGTGGGGGTCTCAGCCTCCGACCCTCGCATCACCCCGCGCTGTTCCTACCATCGAACAACAGGGGCCACCCACGAGAAGTTGTGCCGCGAGGTCCCCTTGAACCTCTGGATGGACTTGGCGGGCAACGCCTTCCATTCGGGCTCGATGACCGGGTCGGTCATGGCCATGGTTGCGTCGATCGGGGTGGGGATGATGCGACACGCTGGCTTGTTGTGCAAGCGCCCCGCCACCGCCTTGTCGCTCGCGAACCCCCTGGAGCTGGAGGACCTCTGCGAGGAGAGCGACTCCAACGTCGATCTCGACGAGGTGGCCGGCTGGGACGTCGTCCTCGGGTAGGCGCCAGCCCAGCCAGGGTGCACCATCAAACGATGCTGGGTTGCAATCGTGGTAGGGGCTGGCTGAGTCAGTGCACGTTTTAGGCCCAGCACCGGGCCGCCTGTGCCCCTGGTGATGTTGGGCTTCGACTGGCGAGTCGCCTCGGCGTAGCCCTCGCCGCTATTTTCCCAGCGAGGGTCGACTGGCGCCGCTCAGGGCCAGGTTTGACATGGTCGGAAACTCTATCGCGGACGCCCCCCCCCCCCCCCCACACACAGAGCCTCAGAGCCCCATTGCTTGCGAATCCTCCCCAAACCCAACCTTCCAAACCCCGAACCGCAAATGGAGCCGACCAGGTAGGGCGCAAGCGCGGGTGCATCTGCAATTTCCTCCCCCTTCTCCCCCTCCTCATCCCCCTCCTCCTCCTCCTCCTCCTCCTCCTCCTCTTCCTCCTCCTCCTCCTCCTCCTCCTCCTCCGCCGCCTCCGCCTCCTCCTCGTAGTCCCTCCTCCTCGCTTCGCCCCAGCCGCCGCGCCCCCTCGCCCTCGTCGGGAGCTCAGAGCTATGCTGAGCTGGCTGGCGGGATGGGCTGGACGTAGGTCTGGCGTCTGTCAGATCAGATGCGCTGTGGAAAAAACGAGTAAACACTATTGGATGCCCTTGGGATATATATCGCCTAGGCCATGGTGCATCACTATGCTTTCGATTACCCTCCGTCGGGAACCCCCTCATTGCCACTGTGGCTGGACGCGGCTCGCATGACATGTGCGTTTGGGCACTGGGACCTGGGGGGGGGGATATGCTCTATGCGCCAAATTGCGAATTGCGAAAGCCTCACCGCCGGTGCTGCCGACCCTGGGAACTCGGAGGAGGGGGGGTGGGGAGGGCGGGGGCCGTCGAGGGACGGCCCGGGGCCCGCATCCCCGGGGGGGGGGTGATGAGGATGACATGAGGGAGGAGGAGAAGGAGGAGAAGGATCAGGAGGAGGAGGAGGAGGAGGCGCGGATCCCGGCGGCCTGGTCGGGCGCCAAGATGAGGCCAGGCCAGCGGCCGCGGGCAGGGGCGAGGGCCTGGCAGGGGCAGGTGTTTGGCGATGCCTCCTCATCCTTTTCCACCTCCTCTGCCTGACCATCCCCCTCCCTACTCCCTACTTCTCCCCCCCCCCCTATCCTACCGTAATCCTACCCCCTTCTCCTCGCTACTTCTCTATCTTGGTTTTCTTAGTTCTAAGTCTGCCTGCGCCCTCCTCTCCTCCCTGGCCCCCTTGGGGGGCCTTGGGTGGTCGATTAGAAATGCGCCTCTGCCCGGTTAAAGCAGCCAAACGCCCGCCCCCCCTTGTCCTCTGGCCTCTGGCACCACGCACAGCCATTCGCAATCAATCGAGCTCTCGAATTTCGAACATCAGGTTCGACCTTTCAAAATTCACAACACGATAGGCAGGCAGCAGGCGCGCCGCGCTCGCTTCCAGGCGGCGATGGCCGCCGCCGGGTCCGACAGCCCCAGCGACCCAGACGCGCAGGCCGGCAGCTCGACGCGCAGGGCGGGCAGCGCGGCCGGCAGTGACCTCACCGCAGCTTTGTCCCAGATGATGGCTGATGACAATGTCCAGGGCTCTTCGGGCGCAGTCATCCCCGCCAGGCCCGCCACGGACGTCATCGGGAGCATCAAGGATCGGCTCGCCGCCGCGCTGGCTGAGAGGGCCAAGGAGCCGCCGCCCGTTCCCACGCCAGACTTCCCTCTCCCAGCTGAGGGCAGCTGCAAGATTTGCCGCAGGGAGTTCCGCAGCACGCCCAATCCCATGAGGTCGAGGCCGTCGCCGTTCTTGGAGCGGGTCTCCGCTGGCGCTGCGGTGTGCAAGCCGTGTCGGAACAATATTGGGTGGTCTCAGAAGCCGAGGACCCTCGACCAGGTGCACCACGACGTTTCGGAGAACGAGGAGTCGTACCAACGATACATGGTTCTGCTGTTCTGCTGGGAAGACAGGTTCAACAACCCGGGGCTGTGTGCGATTTCTGTGGCCAAGGATGACCGGGGTGAACCGCGGGGCCCACGGAAACCAAGGGCCCCGGGCCCGTGCGACGGAAAACACGAAAACCATGGGGCCCACGGGGATGGGGAGCCGATGTGGAGGAGGCAGAGGAGGAGAATGCGGAGGGGAGGAGATGGGGGAGAAGGCGAAGGAGGAGGGGGATGATGAGGAGGGAAATGGGAAGGGCAGGGTTAAGATAAGTTAATATTCAGTTGGCGATCCACAGGACATCCCGGGCTCGCTGAAGACTCGGGTGGAGCAGACCCAGAAGCGGGCCCTCAAGGCCACCGCGGCGCTCGGCGTCGTCTGGCCCGTCGACGTTTACGTCGCCCACGAGAAAAAGAAGCCAGACAAGAAGGATATCAAAACGTACACGATCCACGACCAGCTCGTCAAGGGCGTGCTGCGAGACAGCAAATGCGGACACCCCGCCCCGGTCTTCCTCCTGCTCCTCCCCCTCCTCCTGCTCCTCCTCCTCCTCCTCCTCCTCCTCCTCCTCCTCCTCCCCCTCCTCAGCTTCCCCCTCCTCCTTCTCCTCCTCCTCCTCCTCCTCTTCCTTCGCCCTGACTTCGCCAGCTCCTCCTCCTTCTCCTCCTCTATCTGCTCCGCCTCCTTCGCCCTTCAGCTCCTCCTCCTTCTCCACCTGCTCCTTGGCCCTCCTCCATGGTCCATGCCATGCCCTATGCCGCATATGCCCTGATCCTACTCTGCCGTCGCCTGCTCACCCTTCCCTCCGTCTTTGCTCTTCTGCGCATCTGGGCCGCGCTGCCTCGGCTAGACCGGGGCGGCAGCGCCGAGGTCCCGATCGCGCTGGGCCGCCGCTGCCTCGGCCAGACCGGGGCGGCAGCGGCGGAGGGCGACCGGGACTGGCGGAGGCAGGGGGTCGGGGGGGCCTGAGGATGGAGGAGTGCAAGGATTTTCCCTACCTAGGCTCTGCCTAGAGGGTTCTTACTGCGTTCTCCTAAATGGCGGGGCAGCGGTGCTTGCCCTGGGCGGTTCCCCCAGCATCCGCCCCGCGGTGCCCCCAGCGACGTTCCTTTAGCTTGACGTTGTTTTTCTCATTATAACTTAGCGCATTTCATCTTAGCTTAGCTTAGCTTCATCTTAGTTCAGGTTTGTCTTAGCTTTGCTTGCCTTCATTCCCTATCTGTGCGCTGTCACTAGCCTAGAAGGGTTCTTATTGCGTGTGCTTACAGGGCCGGGCAGTGCAACCCGCCCCGGGCGGCCCCCCCGGCATCCGCCCCGTGGTTCCCCCAGTGACGCCGCCTTAGCTTAGCGTTGCTTATCTCATCTTAGCTTAGCCAGAGCACAGCATACCATAGCAGATCGTAGCACAGCACAGCGCAGCATAGCATGGGTAAAATTCCCGACCTAGGCTCTGCCTAGAGGCTAGAGGGTTAGCTTCGCTTCGCTTAGCTTAGCTTAGCTCAGCATAGCGTAGCGCTGCTTACATTTCATAACCTAGCCACCTAGCCAAGCATAGCATAACATCGCATAGCATAACATAGCGTAGCATCGCATAACATAGCACAACATAACAAAGCATATCATCGCATATCATAGCATATCATGGCGCATATTGACATGCCATATCATCGCTTAGCTTATCATAGCACGGTGCATCATTCCATATCATAGCTTAGCATATCATATCATACAGTATCATTCCATAGCATTGCGCAGCATAGCATAGCATAGCATAGCATAGCATAGCATAGCATAGCGTAGCGCAGCATATCATGTCATAACATAGCATAGCATAGCCCAGCATAGCATTTAATGCTGCTTTCCTAGGGGCTCCAACTTCTAGGTAGGGTCGCACTGGGGTATTTTTTTCCCGCAGGACAACCCACAGGAACTCACGCCATGGAACTGAGCTCCGAGAACGCCATCTGCCATCATCGGACGATGGACAGCGACAGCGCCCCCGAGGTAAACAGCAGGTCCGAGAGCTCTATGACATGTTGACTGGGCGGTTGGCAATCTCAGTGAACGTCGACAAGGCCGACGGCGCTCCATCTATTGGTTATACCGTCCCACCCAGACGGATCGAGGATGACATGATCGACTCTGACGCCGACGCTGACGATTTCGATTGGCTGTTCTCGTCCGACATGATCCCCGAGCGGAAGGCCAAAGCTCCCAGGACATCGACATCATCCGCGAGGTCTGCTAGCAGCCACAGTGCTGGTCGCGGCGGCGGTGGCGGGGGGGGCGCCGGCAAGGGCGCTGGCCGCAGCAGCAAAGCTGGCAAATCGATCTACGAACTCAATCTCACAGAGACGGCCATCCTCTCGGCCAAGCAGATTGTGTCTCAGCTCGACGACGTCACTAACATGGACGAGTGCGTGGGCTTTCTCAAGAAGGCGAAGGTGCGACTGGCCGCCCTCCAGGGTCGCATGAGTGACAAAGTCATGCCAGTGTACACGGACATCGAGTTCCATAGCCAGATGTCTGGTCAGTCTCGAACAGGGCTTGACGTATTCGAGGAGTTGAAGAACGTGGAGTCGAAGCTGACGATGTACGTCCCTCTCATCGAGGTTGGAGCCGCCAAGGGTGTGACCGAGGACATGATCGTCGGTGCGCTGAACGGTATAGCCGCCGATTGCTTCCCTACGGTGTTGATCACTCGATGTTGGGTTCAGCTTGCGAAGCTTCACGCCGACGCGGGGAAGTGCGAGTTGGCGCTGAATTGCTGCGTGAATGGCGACCGCATTCCAAAAGCCCTGTTCGACCGTGCCGAGACTTCCATCAAGACGAAGATCCAGGAGCTGGTCGTTGCAGAAGTCACCATTGAGATTCTCCGGAAGAACGATAATGTCAGCAACGCCCAGGCGTGGGCCAGGACACGCAGGGAGGAGGGGGAGGAGAAAGAGGAGACCGAGGAGGAGGATGACGACGATGGCAAGGATGAGACGGATAAGGCGAGGACGAGGAGGAACGGGAGGAGGGGGAGGCGGACAGGGAGGGGAGGGAGGAGGGGGGGGAGTGGGAGGACGATGAGGACAAGGAGGAGGGCGAGGAGGAGGATAAGGAGGATGGGAAGATAATAAGGGCAAAGAGGGGGGGTGGGCGCACCTCCCCTGTCAGGGCTCTGAAGGGCATCATGGGCTCCTTGATCGATGCGGCATTGCGCGAGGACGTCCAGGACCTCGTCTGCATTGCGCTGGTGACCGAGGCTGCCTGCCACGAGGATATCGAGAAGGCGTTCGCTGTCAAGAAAAAGCTCAAGGATACCGCGGGCCAGTACAAATCTCGGTTTGCGCGCATTCTGAGAGTGTTCCCGACGGGGATCATGCTCCTTGACCAGGTTGACAGTGAGATGGCTTCCGTCGCCCATGACTCGGGCTCTCTGATCGCTCTTACTGATTTCGTCAAGATTTCGCAACGTATCAAAGACATAATTCCGGAAGAATTGGATATCAAAGATGACGATGTGGTCGTCCACTTGGAACCTGATCTCCAAGAGAATCTGGAGCTATTGGTCGGGGGCGTGGCTGGTCTGACAAAGGGCATGACCGAGAGGTTTGCCAATGTCCAGAAGGCAAAGCTTGATGATATTGCCGCCGTCATCGGTCGCTGCTCGCAGGTGCTCACCAGAGGCATCATCGCTAAGGTCGCTGCTTGCGTGGTGCCCTTGATCGCCGAGCTGCGGAACTGCATCCGCCACGTCGTCAACGCGGACATCGACCCGGGCGATGTCGAGACGGTGCGGGCAGTGGCAGCGCGCTTCGCAGGCTGTGCGCTGGCAGATGCCAAGGCCACTGGCTTGGCGCGGTTTGCGGACACGGATCATACTGCACGTGTGACCTCGTTCTTGGCGCGCTTGGATGCCAATGTCAAGCTCTTGACGGCGGGGCTGATTGACATGGCGACGATGCAGCTGAACGTGCTGGACGCCACTACAACTGCCCTTGCGGAGCTGGCCATCAAGGGCA
This sequence comes from Prorocentrum cordatum, assembly GCA_963575745.1. Classification (NCBI taxonomy): domain Eukaryota; class Dinophyceae; order Prorocentrales; family Prorocentraceae; genus Prorocentrum; species Prorocentrum cordatum. Next base: position 170,459 of record CAUYUJ010009324.1, read on the forward strand.
TCGACTCCGCTGTTGACTTGGACGCAGGGCTGCTCAACATCATATCTCAATGTGATGCTGCCTTCAAGAACGACCTCGTCGGCGCCATCTCCGACAAGTGCAAGCAGTTCCTGATCACGAGCCCCTTGTTTAAGCCAACGCGCCATATCGCCATCGCGATTCAGCGCTTGGCTCCAGTCAGCTTAGAGGAGGTCCTGATCAACGCGACGGACGAAGCGGTCATCATTACCGACGAGATCATGCAGACCGCCAGCGCCGTCGTCGCCAACTTCCGCATGCTTGTTCAACATGACGAGATGGAGGTGTCGAATTGCGCTGGCGATGGCAGCGTCAAGTTGACTGTGGATGCGATCGTGTGGTCACCCTGGGTGTTCAAGCTCAAGCAGCGCCCGGCGGCGGTGATCCCAGAGCTAGAGGACGCCGACATCTCCGACGGCGACGCCCGCGCATCAGGACTTGCGGCTATCTCGAGCCACCTGGACTCGATGAAGGCAGCCGATACTACGATGACGCAGATTGTCGAGTTCGCTTCTCACTACAACGGCTTGTCTGATGCCCTCGGGACGATGGCCGGCGACGCCGTCGGGGCATGCAGGGCGGCCTTAGGCTCGGACAAGTCTTGTCTCCTTGATGTCCTGCGCGATTTCTTGGGCGCCATGGCCGCGCACGTGGAGGCCGTCGCGGGCGTCTTCATCAGCTCTGTCGGCAGGCCGCTCCACGACGCGATTGCCAAGTGCACGAAGCCTGGCGACGTGCTCGACGTTGCGCCGATCGGTGGGCCAGGACGAGAGCGGCGCGGAGGAGGACGAGGAGAAGGAGGAGAATGATGATGATGATGAGGAGGAAGCTGAGGAGCAGGGGGTGGAGGAGGAGGAGGAGGAGGAGGAGGGGGAGGAGGAGGAGGAGGAGGAGGAGGAGGAGGAGGGGGGGGATGCAATGCGATACGGTATACAGTCAAAACCATAGTAAGGACGCGTACTTCCCTCGAGGAACCCGTTCCTTGCATCCTTGTTTCTGGGGTTTCTCCTTCGCTGTCTTCGGTGGGCCCATGGGGCTGGGGCTTCCAAGGGTCTTGCGCCCTTACCTTCCGTCCTTACTGCAAATGTCGACTCTACGACTGGGCCTTGGTTGAGGCCGCGGGCCCCCGACGAGGAGGAGGGGCGAGGCGGAGGTGGAGGAGGGGGAATAGGATGCGATGCGGAGCCGGTCGTTGGGGGGCCCAACGTTCGAGGTTGTTGTTTCTGAATGGTCGGTTCCCCGGAGAATGTTTTCGGGCTCTGGGGCAGGTAGAACGAGGCCGTCTTTTAGGACCCAGCGATAACCCGGGTCATCGGGCTTGCCGCCCCTCTCCCGAGAGGAGGGTGGAGGAGGGTGAGGAGGAGGGGGAGGAGGAGGAGGAGGGGTGGAGTCCCAGGTGACGTCTACGCCATCGTGTCGCGCGCCGAGTCCAAAGCTCTGGTCGACGCGGTGAAGACATTGAGGGATGAGGCTTGCTCGAAGGTTGGGCGGCCTAAGCGATTACCGCCCCCCCTCTCTCCTCCCGCGCATGCCCTACTACCCCTCTCTCCCCCCTCGCTCTCCACCCCCCGCCTTTTCGTCGCCCCCCCCACCCCCGTCGCTCGGTGCCGCGCCGCTCTACCCTGCCCCCCCTCTCGCCTCTCGCCCTCGCCCCCCCCCCCTCGCTCTCCATCATTCTCTCCCTCTCGCTTCCCCCCCCTCCTCCATGGTCCATGGCGCTCGCCCCCATGCGATCCTCTCGCCCGTCTCGCCGACCCAGGTGCGAGCTAAGATGCGGGACATCTTCGGCGAGGCGGCCGACCCCGTGGGCAGCCGGGCGGGCGTCATCCGCGCCGGGGGCCTCGCAGGCAGCGGCTGCCTCTCTTCCTCATCCTCTCCTCCTCCTGCTCATTATCCTATCCTTATGCTCTTCCTCCGCCTCCTCCTCCTGTCCCTCATCGTCGCCCCCCCCTGCTCCTCCTGCTCCTCCTGCTCCTCCTTCTTCTCCTCGCCCTCCTGCCCCTCCTCCTTCCTCGTCCGCCTCTCCTTCTCCATCTCCGTCTCCTCGTCCGTGAGGCGATGGGATGGCGGTCTGCTCATGGCGTTTGGTCCCCGGGCCATCCCCCCCCTGGCCGCAGGCGTCTGGCCCCTGGGGGCCTGGGGCGCAGCCGCGGGGGACGTGCCGGTGATGGGGTTCAAGACTTCGTTATCGCCCTTCTTCGTCCCCTCATTCCCCCCTCCTCCTCCTCATCCTCCTCGCCCTCCTTCCTCCTCCTCCTTCCTCCTTCTACTCTTCCATCCTCCCTCCTTCCCGTCCTCCTCCAACTTCCCCTCCTCCTCCTTCTCCTCCTTCCCCCCCCTCCCCCTCCTCCTCCTCCTCCTCCTCCTCCTCCTCCTCTCCTCCTCCTTCCCCTCCTCCTCCTCCTCCTTCTCCTCCTCCGCCTCCTCCTCCTCCTCCTCCTCCTCCCCCCCCCCCCCTCATCCTCTCATACATACTTCTTTTATTCTTCCTTCTCCTAAATCATCCTAGGACCGTGTGATTCGACTTTTTGCCTTTCCTTGGAGGCACCATCATCGCGATGTTGGCGTGCTCCAGGCCCTTGCGCGAGGGTGAGTCCCAGCATGGCCTGATCAGGCGCTGCATCAAGGCCCTGACGAAAGGCGTGGTGGACGAGCGCGCGCGCGCCATTGCGGTGCAGCACTTGCCCGAGTGCGCGAAGCTCTACGCGGAGGCGGTGCAGAAGGACATCGCTCATTCCTCCTCACGCTAGTCCTCCCCACTTTCATAATGGCCTTCGGCCAAGTCCGCCACCGTGCCTTTGTCCCATGGAATGCTGGTTGGGATATTCACGTTTTTCCTCCTCACTTTGTTCCTCCTCAAGGCTTAATGCTGGCGCTCCCTCTTCTCATGTTCTTTCTAATCATCCTTCTTCTTCTTCTCCTCTTCCTACATCCTCGTTCCTCCTCCTCCTCCTCCTCCTCGTGCTTCTCCGCCTCCTCCTCCTCCGCCTCCTCCTCCGTCTCCTCTTCTTCATTCTCCTCAGAGGAGCTGGAGGAGGCGGCAGCCGCGGCCCCGCCTGCTGCCGCCGCCACGGCGGCAGCTGGCGACATGGCGCCGCCGCCGCCGCCTGCCAAGCGGCGCAAGGCGGCGAGCCCCCCGGCGCTGGACGCGGCCCCCGGGGCGCCGCCGCCAGAGCAGGACGCGGCGGCGGAGGCTGGCGACGCCGGGGCCGGGACCGCGACGCCCCCGGGGGCCGAGGCGGCGGCCGCGGCCGAGGAGGCCGAGCTGGCCGAGCCGACAGCGGCGGCGGCCGACCCGGCCGCCACGGAATTAATTGCCTCGGCCGTCGGCGAAGTCGGGGCCGAGGAGGCGGCCACGGCGGCCGCCGCGGTGCAGTAGCGGGCGAGGGGGGAGAACGAGGAGGAGAAGAATGAGGAAGCGGAGATGGAGGGTGAGAGGAGGATAGGGGGTGGGCGGTGGAGCAGCTCGAGAGCACTGGGGGGGAGGGGAGGGCCCGGGGGGCAGGAGGAGGATGATGATGATGATGATGATGATGATGAGGATGAGGAGGAGGAGGAGGAGGAGGAGGAGGAGGAGGAGGAGGAGGAGAGAGGAGGAGGAGGAGGAGGAGGATGGAGAGGAACAGGAAATTCTACAGAGGGGGAGGAGGAGGAGGATGAGGACGAAGAGGAGGAGGAGGAGGAGGAAGAGGAGGATGCGGATGAGGATGAGGAGGAGGTTTTGTTTGACGACGGCGGCGTCCGCCGCGTCGACGGGTCGCCGACGGCCCTCGCGGGCTGACGGCTGACCTCCGCTCGAGGTGAGGGGGTGAGGATGAGGATGAGAAGCGTGAGGAAGAGGAGGAGGAGGAGAAGGAGGAGGAGGAGGAGGAGGAGGAGGAGACCCACATGCTACTCATCCGTGTTCCGTAAGAAAAGCGGCGACGGAGTCTGATTTCGGGGGAAGGCCGCGGAGGCCGGCGGGAGCGAGGCTTCGGATAGGTTATCCTTTATCCCACAGGAGGGGATATCTGAAATGGCCTGTCTTGGAATGTTCAGACCCCCTCGCGCTTTCTTGCGGAACTCGGTTAGCGCGGCCGTCGCCCGACGCTTGCCTGTATATATGAGGCCGTTCTGTGATTACTTGTCGCCCCTCCACTTACTGGCCCCGACGCCTCCTCCTCCTCCTCCTCCTCGTCCTCCTCCTCCTCCTTCTCCCGCTCCTCTCTCCTCCTCCTCCTCCTCCTCCTCCTCCTCCTCCTCATCCTTCCTCCTTCATCCCTCCTCCTCCTCCTCCTCCTTCCTCCTCCTCCTCCTCGCCCCCCTCCCACCCCCCCTCCCCCCCCCCCCTCCTCCTCCTCCTTCCTCAGGAGGAAGGCGGGGTCGACGCGTCGTCTTCCTGCGCGCGGACGTCTCGAGCGGGAGCCCTCTCTCAGTTGGTGACCCCCCCTGGCGTGGCCCCGGCGGCTTGGTTCCCAGGCGCTGCGCGGTGCCATTCCCGGGGCCGCCCCCCCCCCGTCGCCACTGGCTGTGGGCTGTGGGGGTGGGTTGACAAGTAGTCGCTCTGGAGGCCTTGGAGGCCGCGACGGCCTTCAAGGCTGGCCCCGCTCCGGCCGCGGCCCTCACTAGGAGTAGCGGTGCCATGCGCTATCACAAAGAACAATGGCCTGCAGCAAAATCGAAACATGGCGTGGTGCCGTCTGCCATGCCTGTCCTGCTCCTTGCTCATTGCTCCTCCTCCTCCTGCTCCTCCTCCTCCTGCTGCTCCTCCTTCTCCTCTTCCTCCTCCTCCTCCTCCTCCTCCTCCTCTTTCTCATTCTCCTCCCATACGTACAGAGTAGATGTGTGTGCCACGCCCCCCCATGCTGCTGCCGTGCTGCGAGCCTGTGCTGGCTCCCTCACCTCGCCTTCCCTCTCGCTTCTCGCTTGGGCTCCTCCGCTGTGCTGCCTGCATGCTGGCTCATGTCTCGCTGGCTTCTCCCGTTCCCTCGTGCTGCCGGGGGTCGTGGTCGGTCGATTTGAGTTCCGAAACCTATGGAACCGTTATGGCGGGGTGGGTCGGAGGTCGGATGCCCAAACTCTCGGCCGAAGGTCTTTCCTCGGGCGGCTTCAGACCAGCTCGGAAGATCGCCCCCCCGAGAGGAGTTTAGTAATCATGTTCCTTCTCCTGCTGATATCGCTCTTCCTGCTTCCGCCCCACCTCCTCTTGCGCTGTCGCCCTGCTGTTGTTGTGACGTCGACGCCGCCCTCGCCGCCTCGCGGCAGCGCTGCTGCCGCCGCTTCTGCCGCTGTGAACGGAGGTGGGGGTGGAGGGAGGGGGGGGGCCAGGATAGCAACTACGAAAAACAAACAGAATAGGCTTAGGTTACATTCCCGTTTTTAATTTTCACGATGTCTGGCATTTGAACATGTTTCGGTGGGTTGGTTTCTGTGTTTTGGCGTCAATACGTTTGTTTTTTTTTTATCAGAATCGACCGCGGGCAACCCGTTGCGCCGCGGAAAGGGGTGGAAAAAAAAACACGGAATTCAACATTTTCGCTTCAATTTCGAGTTTGTTCGGCCTGGAATTCGCTGCCGGCAGAACGGCGAGATGCGGGTCGACCCCCCGACCCGCACCAGGGGACTGCGAGTACTACCTGTCTAAAACACGCAACGCGCGCCCCACAGGAGTAGCCGTATCTGTACCTTTGGGTCCCCCCAGGGACAAGGAAGAGATGCTGGAGGAGACGGATCGGGTCCAAGAACAGACAACGGCACGAACACGGGATGGTGGAGGGGAACCTGGGGCAGATGCAAGATATCCGCGCGGAGCGCTGAAAGTTTTTTTTTTTTTTTTTTTTTTTTTTTTTTTTTTTTTTTTTTTTTTTTTTTTTTTTTTTTTTTTTTTTTTATATATATTATATATATATATATATATATATATATATATATATATATATATATCATATATATATATAAAAAAAGACAAACCAATATTTTTTTGTCCTGTGTAGTGAGAAGGCGAGGGACGCGTGGCAGAGCGGGGAAGAGTTGGCGTTGAGTCGGGCATGTCCCTCTGCAGGAGGAGCACTCCAGACCAGTCCACCGAGATAGTCCAGGGACGATGTTTGACTCTTTTTGCCCATCTCCGAGCATTCCTAGACTATTTTTATATTTTCCCTCCGGAAAAAAACTGGCCGGGCGAAAGGGGGGGATAGGGAAAGGGGGGTTACGAAATCTGCTGCATGCAGCTGGTTTCGGCCCTGCCGCCGGGCCCATTCCTCGATACATGGCCGCCTCCCGGCGCTGGGAGGCGCCGGGAAAATCAGCTACGTGAGCCGATTCTCAAACCCCCCTTTGCTATCCCCCCCTTTCGCCCGGCCCGAAAAAATCAAGGGAGGAAGAACCACCCGGACCGGACAATTGGCGTTTATACTGGACGGCCTTGGGCGTTTGCTAAACAGCTCTGCCCTGTTCGATTCCTTCAGTGGGGGCGTTTAGTAAGCGGCTTCGCGTGCCGGGGTGGTTATCATGGGGGTGCATTTTTGCCCTTTTAAAAAATCCGCCTGCAAGGGGGACCTGCCCGACCTAACTCTACAGGAAGAAGGCGAGGGACGCGTGGCAGTGCTCAGGCGAGCGCAAACATTGATCAAGGGGGCGTGGATTAGCGACGGGTCCCGCTTCCATGGGACATCGCGGATCTCTGCCGCCGAGCGAGTCGTCACTGGCCGCACTTTGGGGAGGGCAGCTCCCGCGATCCATGGATTCGGGATGCAGCTCCTGGGAGGTCAAATTCTAATTTTGCGCTGGTCCGAAGTCTGGCTTAATCCGGCTTAATCCCGCTGAATCCCACTTAATCCCGCTTAATTTTGCTTAATCCCGCTTAATCCGAGGCCCACTCTGGCGTAACAGCTCCCAAATGGGGCTTAATCCTCCTTAATCCGTCCGACGAAAACCTCCCAGTAGTTGCCTCCTAAGATTCGGCGACCGCGCGCCGAATCCAAGGATCGCCAATCCATGCTTAAATCGGGCCTGTCCCTTTACAGGGGGTATATTCAAAAATAGTCAGAAAATGGTCTCCAGACGACTTTTTGAATGATTTTTTGATCATCTTGAGGTATCTTTGGGCTGTTTTTTTATTTTTCGTCCAAAATCCCTCTGTAGGGGGACACGCCCGACCTAAATCCTCCCCCTCCTCCTCCTCCTCCTCCTCCTCCTCCTCCTCCTCCTCCTCCTCCTCCTCCTCCTCCTCCTCCTCCTCCCTCCCCCCCCCTCCCCCCTCCCCTTCCCCCTCCTCTCCCTCCCCCCCCTCCACAATTACTCAAAATGAATACTAGTCTCCCTCTTCCCCTGATGACGGCCTGAAAGTGTCCGACCCCCCCCCGCGTACTGTTTTTTACACAGGTTTCCCCGGAGTTGGGGTTTCGTTTTTTTTTTTTTTTTTTTTTTTTTTTTTTTTTGTTTTTTGAAAATGCTGCTCTCGCTGAGGCGCCGGCCTCATTTTCGGGCCCCGCTCGTTCCGAATCGTGCTCCCGCTGCAGCGCTGGCTTCATTTCCGTGCTTCCGCTCGTTCCGAATCGTGCTCCCGCTGCAGCGCTGGCCTCATTTCCGCGCTTTCGCTCGTTTCGACTCGTGCTCCCGCTGCAGCGCTGGCGTCATTTCCCGTGCCATGCCACGGCATGCAATGCAATGCTAGGTTGATGCTACGCTTTGCGGTGCTCTTCTACGCCATGCCATGCCGTGCTCTACAATGCATCGCGTACCCTTTCGGGATCATTGCCCTGCTCGACATCCGACTGTGCGAGTAGAGAGGGGATCTGCGCCATGGTAAGGGATGGGAGGGAGGGGTAGGATGTCAGATATGACGCGAGCGCACCTAGCTTGCCTCCTCCCCCCTCCTCCCCTCCCCCCTCCCCCTCCCCTCCCCTCACCCCCTCCCCCTCCTCCCCCTCCTCCCCCTACTCCTCCCTCTCCTCCTCCTCCTCCTCCTCCTCCTTCTCCTCCTCCTCCTCCTCTTCCTCCTCCTCCCCCACCTCCCCCTCCTCCCCTCCTCCTCCTCCTCCCCCTCCCCCCCCCTCCTCCCCTCCTCCTCCTCCTCCTCCTCCTCCTCCCCCTCCTCCTCCTGCTCCTCCTCCTCCTCCTCCTCCTCCTCCTCCTCCTCCTTCTCCTCCTCCTCCTCCTCTCCTCCTCCTCCTCGCCTCCTCCTCCTCCCCTCCTCCCCCCCCCTTCCCCCCTCCCCCCTCCCCCCTTCCACAATTACTCAATATGAATACTAGTCTCCCTCTTCCCCTGATGACGGCCTGAAAGTGTCCGACCCCCCCCGCGTATTGTTTTTTACACAGGTTTCCCCGGGGTTGGGTTTTCGCCTGCATTTTTTTTGAACATGCTGCTCTCGCTGAGGCGCCGGCCTCATTTTCGGGCCCCGCTCGTTGCGAATCGTGCTCCCGCTGCAGCGCTGGCCTCATTTCCGTGCTACCGCTCGTTCCGAATCGTGCTCCCGCTGCAGCGTTGGCCTCATTTCCGCGCTTCTGCTCGTTTCGACTCGTGCTCCCGCTGCAGCGCTGGCGTCATTTCCCGTGCCATGTCACGGCGTGCAATGCAGTGCTAGGTTGATGCTACGCTTTGCGGTGCGCCATGCCATGCCGTGCTCTACAATGCATCGCGTACCCTTTCGGGATCATTGCCCTGCTCGACATCCGACTGTGCGAGTAGAGAGGGGATCTGCGCCATGGTAGGGGATGGGAGGTAGGGGTAGGATGTCAGATATGATGCGAGCGCAGCTTGCCCCTCCCCCTCCCCCCTCTCCCCCTCCTCCCCCTCCCCCCTCCCCCTCCTCCTCCCCCTCCCCCTCCTCCCTCCTCCTCCTCCTCCTCCTCTCCTCCTCCTGGTCCTCCTCCTCCTCCTCCCCCCTCCCTCCTCCTCCTCCTCCTCCTCCTCCTCCCCCTCCTCCTCCTCCCCCTCCCCCTCCTCCTCCTCTCCTCCTCCTCCTCCTCCTCCTCCTCCTCCTCCTCCTCCTCCTCCTCCTACTCCCTTTCCTTCTCCTCCCCCTTTTTCTTTCCCCCCTCGGGGCCTGCGCGCCCCCGAGGGGGGGCGCGCGGCAGGCGCGGGGCCGAGAGCCGGCGGAGTCTCGCCGCGGCGAGCCGGCCGTGCCCGCGCGCCCTCGGCGGCTCGGCCCCCGCACGGGCGGCGCCGCCCGCCGCCGCGGGCGGCGAGCGCGGCCCGCGGCGCGCGCTCGCCGCCGCGCGGTGAGATGAAGGCGGGCCCGTGCCTCTACAGGATGACGAACGAACAACACACACCCATACCCATAGGGAGATCGGAGGGAGAAGGACTGGCTGTGGGTATGGGTGCGGGTTGTCGGACCCCTGGGGCGGCTCCCGTTCGAGCGGGGACCCCCATCCGACAACACGCATCCATAGCTCATTCCGTCCCCCCTATGGGTATGGGTGCGTGTTGATCGTTCGTCAACAGGAGGGAAATATTCGAACATAGTCAACAAACACAGCCAGGGGGCGATGTTTTTGGACTGTTTCTGCTCGTGTGTGTGTGTGTGTGTGTGTGTGTGTGTGTGTGTGTGGGGCATATTCGGAGGATTCTTCATTTTTCGCTCCGAAGTCCGCCTGTAGGGGAGACATGGCCCGACCTAGCGGGAAGGGTTTCCTCCGCGCGTCGCTGAGAGGCATCTCGCCGCCCACCAGACCACCCCAGCCCAACCCGAAGGCTTCAACTTGCCCTCCATTTCCAGTGTGGGGGGGGTCCAGGGACACTGAAGAAGCACATGGAACCCGTACCCTCCCCACCCGAAATTCGGGTCTTCGGGTTGGGTTGGGGTGGTCTGGTAGGTAGTCAGCATCCTCTTTCTCATCGGGGCCGCGCATGGTGTCGGCGACTTGGATCCGTCACGTGGTGCGAGTCTGACGAGGAGTGCGAGGAGGAGGAGGAGGAGGAGAATGGGGAGGAGGAGGAGGCGGAGGATGAGGAGGAGGAGGAGGATCAGGTGTGGGGAGGGGATTTCACCTCATGTGACGACATCCCTTTGCCTATGGTGGCTGCGGGGGGAGAACAGCTTCCTGGAATACCCTTTCAGCTACTGCAGCTGGAACGAGGGTTCAGAGCAGCCCCAGTTCCGGGTATAGGGCACTTCATGAATGTTCTTCCTGCTAAGGCTCTCGACCTTGTAGTGCTCGTCGTCTGTGGCATCTCCATGTGGCCTTGGGCCTCTGGCGAAGGGGCTCGTTTTCTTGACCCGTGTGCTTGTGACCCCGTTCCGACCGTACCGTTCAGGGGAGGAATGGGGACCACCGCCGCCGAGAACCCATCGGGGTCGACGCACGCCCAGGCGCGCCACCGCTCAGGGGTCGCCCCCCCTCCCCCCCCGATGGGTTCTCGATGGCGGTGGTCTCTGTCTCTCCTCTGAACGTTTCGCTTGTATTCAAGGGCAGAACAAAAACGCCCCTACCTTGGTTTACGAGGCGCCGTGCTCTGAAACTCCTGTGGGCTGACAGGGTAACCCCTGCGTGATGTGCCGCGTCCTTGCGGCTCTAGGCTTTGGGGGTTCCCAGGAGGTTTACAGACCACGTACTTGTAATCCAGGGTAGGGTGGTTTTTTCATCCCTCAATGTATGATGAAAGGAGCTCTGCCCCGGCAGGGGCGGGGAGTCCCGTCGCGGCCGAGGGCGCCCGGGGGGCCAACGGCTGCTCCTCGGCGGAGACCGCGCCGAGGCCGTCGACGGGCCGCCCTCGGGCCTGCCCCTGGCTACGCCTCCTTGAGCTCGTCCGCCGCTGGGGGGGGGGGGAGGGGGCAGGGGCGGGGGGGAGAAGGGGAGGGGCAGAGGTTGAGCGGGACGAGACGATCTGACGACGATGATGACGATATATGACGTACCTTCGCGTGGCGGCGTTGTCGACGACGACTGTCCGCGTCGGCCCCTGCGCGGGCGCTGGCGCGGTGGCTTGCGGATCGATCGCTGCGAGATGCGCCTCTCTCGGTGAGAGTAGTAGTAGTAGTAGTAGTAGTAGTAGTAGTAGTAGTAGTAGTAGTAGTAGTAGTAGTAGTAGTAGTAGTAGTAGTAGTAGTAGTAGTAGTAGTAGTAGTAGTAGTAGTAGTAGTAGTAGTAGTAGTAGTAGTAGTAGTAGTAGTAAGTAGTAGTAAGTAGTAGTACGTAGTAGTACGTAGTAGTAAGTAGTAGTAGTAGTAGTAGTAAGTAGTAGTAGTAGTAGTAGTAGTAGTAGTGGTAGTAGTAGTAGTAGTATATGAAGTAGTATTATTATTGGTATTAGTAGTAGTAGTAGTAGTAGTAGTAGTAGTAGTAGTAGTAGTAGTAGTAGTAGCAATGGTAGTAGTAGTAGTAGTAGTAGTAGTAGTAGTAGTAGTAGTAGTAGTAGTAGTAGTAGTAGTAGTAGTAGTCGTAGTAGTCGTAGTAGTAGTAGTAGTAGTAGTAGTAGTAGTAGTAGTAGTAGTAGTAGTAGTAGTAGTAGTAGTAGTAGTAGTAAGTAGTAAGTAGTAGTAGTAGTAGTAGTAGTAGTAGTAGCAGTAGTAGTAGTAGTAGTAGTAGTCGCCGTTGTAGTGGTGGTAGCCGTAGTAGTAGTGGTAGCAGTAGTAGTAGTAGTCGTCGTTGTAGTAGTAGTGGTGGTCGCAGTATTTGCCGTAGTTGTCGTTGTCGTAGTCGCCGTCGTCGTCGTAGCAGTAGTAGTAGTAGTAGTAGTAGTAGTGGTAGTAGTAGTAGTAGTAGTAGTAGTAGTAGCAGCAGTAGTAGTAGTAGTAGTAGTATTAGTAGTAGTAGTAGTAGTCGTAGTAGTAGTAGTAGTAGTAGTAGTAGTAGTAGTAGTAGTCGTAGTAGTGGTGGTGGCCGTAGTCGTGATAATAGTAGTAATCGTATTATTGTTATTATTCTTATTATTATATTTATTGGTAGCAGTAGTAGTAGTAGTAGTAGTAGTAGTAGTAGTAGTCGTAGTAATCGAAGTAGTAGTAGTAGTAGTAGTAGTAGCAGCAGTTGTCAGTCTAGTAGTGTTAGTAGTAGTGGTATTAGTAGTCGTAGCAGTAGTCGTATTAGTGAAAGTAGCAGTGTTGATGGTAGTAGTGTTTGTGGTAGTATTCGTAGTAGTAGTAGTAGTAGTAGTAGTAGTAGTAGTAGTAGCAGTAGTAGTAGTAGTAGTAGTAGTAGTGGTAGAAGTAGCCGTAATCGTGGCAGTTGTGATAGTATTTTTAGTCGTAGTAGTGGTAGTAGTAGTAGTAGTAGTAGTAGTAGTAGTAGTAGTAGTACTCGTATTAGTCGTAGTACTGGTATTAGTAGTCGTTGTGGTCGTAGTGGTAGTAGTAGTAGTAGTAGTAGTAGTAGTAGTAGTAGTAGTAGTAGTGGTAGTAGTAGTAGTAGTAGTAGTGGTAGTAGTAGAAGAAGAATAATAAGAAGAAGCATAGTACTAAGAAGTCGAATTCGGATGCGTAGGCGCAGGCGTCGTAGTAGTAGTAGTAGTAGTAGTAGTAGTAGTAGTAGGTGTAGTAGTAGCAGTAGTAGTAGTAGTAGTAGTAGTAGTAGTAGTAGTAGTAGTAGTATTTAGTAGTAGTAGTAGTAGTAGTAGTAGTAGTAGTAGTAGTAGT
>CAUYUJ010009324.1:183135-219290 GCA_963575745.1 Prorocentrum cordatum
TGTGGTGGTGGTGGTGGTGGTGGTGGTGGTGGTAGTAGTAGTAGTAGTAGTAGTAGGGGGAGCAGGAGCAGACACAGCACCAACGACATGCCGCCGTTGGGAGCCCCTCTGCGTGCGGCTGTGGCAGAGGCACAGGGCCTCGGACGAAGACGATCGAGTAACACGCTGATGGGCTCCCGACGTCGGCGTGTCATTGATACTCCCTCTTCCTCCACGGAAGGAGGAGAGAGAGGGGGAGGAGGGGGGGTGGAGGAGGAGCGGGAGGAGGAGGAGGAGGAGGGGTAGGAGGAGGAGGATGAGGAGGAGGAGTAGGAGGAGGAGGACCAGTGTAAATCCAAGTCTCATCAACGATGTTCGATAGGCCCCTTCATAGGCCCCGTACGCGGATTCATGTCCGCTGAAGGAAGTGCCCCGAGGGAGACAACCGTTTTAAGGCCTTGAAGTGTGCCAAAGCACCATTTCGCAGGACTTCAGCGCCACGAATCAACCTGACTGTTGCGTCCTGTCGATCCAGAAGCGTGGCAGAACACCATCCCTGCTCTACCGCCGCGACTCAACGCAACTGTTGCGCCCTGACAGTCGGGAATCGCACCAAAATGCCATTCCTGGTCCGTTAACCATGGGAATCCGTGACACTCTTGCATTAAAAAACGCATTTACGATAACCCCGAGGAGGGGGAGGAGGAGGAGGGGGAGGAGGAGGGGGAGGAGGAGAAGGGGGAGGAGGAGGAGGAGGAGGAGGAGGAGGAGGAGGAGGAGGAGGAGGAGGAGGAGGAGGAGGAGGAGGAGGAGCTGAGGAGGAGGAGGAGGAGGAGGAGGAGGAGGAGGAGGAGAAGGAGCAGGAGTTTTTGCGGCGCTTTTGCGATACCCGCATTTTGAGAAGGAGCCGTTCTCCATCCGCGAGACGCTGGCATATTTTTCAGACGAGTATGCGCGGCTCCACGGCGAGAGCCACATTGTGAAAACGGCCCGCCCTCAGTCCGTGAAGCTCTTGCACATTTTGTGAACGCGCGTGTCTGCGACGCTGAGGCGAGAGCCGCATTTTGAAGACAAGCCGCTTTCAGTCCAGGAAACTCGTGCAGTTTTTTTCAAAGGAGTGTACGCGGCGTTACGGCGAGAGCCACATGGCGGAAGCGGCTTGCCCTCTGTTTGTGAAGCTGTTGTCAGTTTTTCAGCTTCAGGGTCGTAAGCGGTAAGGAAGTCTCAGGCGAAACGTCCGGCCCGCCCTTCCGACTGGCCTTGGAGTGCGACAGGGAGGAGTTGGTTGAAAGGAAGAGGAATGGAGCAGGACCCTGGGAGAAACGGGAGGCCTCCAGAGCACCTCTCACCAGGCTGCAAGGTTTCCGATGGTGAACCCGCGGAAGGACCATCCGCACGCATCCGTGCGAATCCTTGGGAGCAACAGTTGGTGAGGCTCTGGGTGGGGATGGAGATCGCATCGAGGGTGGGGGGGGGGGCTGCCGGGCGACTGCCGGGCGACGCGGGGCCCCTCGAGGCCCCAGTGTCGCGCGAGCACCGGGGCTGTGCTCCGCGCCTGGGCCGGCCCCCCAGCCCCCCGACGTCGTGATTGGAGGCCCGGTTCCGCATCCCTCAAGCAGTGGCGAAGCGTCCCGGCGTGCCTTTTAGGCCTACCAAGCGATGTTCTAAGAACCTCTTGTGGTTTCCACGAGAAGTTTGTAGAACATTTCTGGCTGGGACTGTCTTCTGTTACTACATCGGGTCTATGTTCCAAGACACATGTTTTTGTTCTTAGAACGTTTTTGGGTTCTAAGAGCATGTCGTGGTAGGCCTATCGGAATGCCGGGACGGTCGGTCCCTGCTCAAATCCCGAGCTGTTTTTTGACGGCCCCGAAGCCCAGTCAGGGCCTCCCTGCATGCCGAAGACATCGGGGGCGGCAAAGAGGGGGGGTGATGTCCAGGAGGGGGTGGATATCATGGCGTGGGCCATGATATTTCCCCAGGTTTCGTGGCGCCTCTTTTTGTGTCAATGCGTCCCCAACGCCCCCCCCCTGGGCCGCGCACGTGCCGACGGCCACGATTTGCGCCCCCCCCCCCCCCCCCCCCCGTCCCTCTTGGACGCCCCCCTCTTGGCCGCCCCCGAAGATAGCGAGAGGCACCCGACCGCCCCCACTCCCGTTTTGTTTTTCGCAGCTCGAGGGGGTTTGGTCCAGTCTTCCACCGCCACAGCCATCGGTAGGACGAGGGGAGGGAAGGGAGGATGCGGAGGTCCGCTTCCTCCTCCTCCTCCTCCTCCTCCTCCTCCTGCTCCTCCTGCTCCTCCTGCTCCTCCTCCTCCTCCTCCTCCTCCCTCCGCTGCCTACGGTAGTGGTGGTGGTGGAACATCGGCCCATCAGGTCTGGTCACGAGGCGGCTCCCGAGCCCGGTCGGCGGAGGGCGGGGAGGAGGAGGAGGAGGGGAGGAGGAGGAGGAGGAGGAGGAGGAGGAGGAGGAGGAGGAGGAGGAGGAGGAGGAGGAGGGGAGGTTGAGGAGGAGGAGGAGGAGGAGGAGGAGGAGGAGGAGGTGAGGAGGAGGAGGAGGAGGGAGGAGGAGGAGGAGGAGGAGGAGGAGGAGGAGGAGGAGGAGGAGGAGGAGGAGGGGAGGGGAGGGAGGGGGAGGAGGAGTGGAGGGGGAGGGGGAGGGGGAGGGGGTGAGGGGGAGGGGAGGGGGGGGAGAGGAGGAGGGGAGGGAGGGGGAGGAGGAGGAGGAGGAGGAGGCTCGGCTCCCGGGAGTTGCTCCCAGGCCAGGGTCCGCCGGGGGGGGGTCTGGCCGGCCCGCATGGGCGCGGCGCCCCGTTGCCTGCGCCCCGACAGGGCCCCTCGATCCTCCCCTGCTCGACGCTCCTCGACGCTCCTCGACGCTCCTCGACCCTCCTCGACCCCCCTCTCCTCCTCCTCCTCCTCCTTCTCCTCCTCCTTCTCCTCCTCCTCCTCCTCCTCCTCCTCCTCCTCCTCTTTCTCCTCCGACTACAGGTACTTTACAGGCCTAAGGACACCAAACAACGATCGACATCTAGCGCCCAGATATAAACCAGAACAGTCTTGGATGGCATTTCCGCCCCTCTTGGGAACGAGTGCTTTCCGCTACGGCGATCTAGGTGATCGGGATGCAGAGAAGTATAGAAAACCACCACAAGTCAATCGACATCTAGCGGCCAGATAATAAAACATAATACTCTTGAATGTTATTTCCGCCCTTCCTGGGAACTAGTGCTTTCTGCTATGGCGAAAGAGTGCTGTTTCCCTAGTTCCAGATGAGCGGGATGCAGAGAAATCTAAGCAAACAACAATCCATCGACATCTAGCATTTAGAAATTAAGCATCATAATCTTGAGTTACATTTCCGCCCCTTCTGGGAACGAGGGTTTTCCGCTATGGCGAAGGAGCGTTGTTTCCCTATGTTCAGATGAGTGGAATGCCGAGAAAATTCGGACATCAACACAAATCCATCGACATCCATCGGCTAGGAATAGAGCATAATCCTCTTGAATGACATGTCCGTCCCTCCGGGGAACGAGGATTCTCCGGTATGGCGAAAGAGTATTGTGTCTTTTTGTTCAGATGAGCGGGATGCCGAGAAATCTAGGAAGACACAACAAATCCATCGAGATCTAGCGGCTAGAAATAACCACATACTACGCTTGAGTTGCATATCTGCCCCTCCTGGGAACGAACGTTTTCCCGGTACTGCGAACGAATCTTGTTTCCTTATGTCCAGCAGAACGGGATGCCGAGAAATCTAAGAGAAACAGCAAACATCCGTCGACACTTAGCGACTAGACATAAAACAGCATACTCTTGAATGGCATGTCCGCCCCTCCTGGGAACGAGCGTTTTCCGCTACGGCGAAATAGTACTGCTTCCCTATGTCCAGATGAGTGGGACGCCGTGAAATCTCGAACAACAGCACACATCCATTGACCTCTAGCGGCTAGAAATGCGACAAGATGTTCTTGAATGGCATTTCTGCTCCTCCTGGGAACGCGGGTTTTCCGCTTCGGCGAAAGACAATCGCCCCCTATTGCCAGAGGGCGCATGTGACCCGCAGAGTAGGGAGGAGGCATCAGAGGAACGATAGATTATGATGTTTCACGCAAACGAATGACACACCAACGGATACCACTACAATTGCGCACTATCGAGATCCCAGCTTGCAATCGTTTCCCGAAACCCTTACTCGCACGCGTGAGAATATTTCTAATGTTCACTGTGTTTGCGTCGCGACCTGACTTTATCAATGAAGGCCTTGGGGGAAAGGGAAGGAGATATATGATGAATTAACATGCATGTGGTGGACCCTCCACAAACAATGAATCAGTGTGTGGAGGCTCCTCCACACATGGAATCAATATGTAAACCCGTCAGAATAAATCCTTCCCCTCCCTTCTCCTCCCTCCTCCTGTCGGAGGCCTTGCGGGAAAGGGGAGGAGAGAGAGAGATAGAGAGAGGGGGGTCAAATTGTGGAGGATCCTCCACAAAAGGAGTCAATCTGTGGAGACAGGACCACGACACGCTGGTATGCGCTGCCTTATTTTCTGTTTTTGTTTTTCCTTTCGCCCCGAAGGCCACGAAACGCTGGTATGCTCTGCGTTTTCGGATTTGTTGTTGTTGTTGTTGTTGTTGTTGTTGTTGTTGTTGTTGTTGTTGTTGTTGTTTGTTATTGTTTTTTTTGGGGAGGGGGGACCAACACACACCAGAAACAACAGAAACAACAGCGCATACCAGTGGCCGTCAAGACCATGAAACGCTGGTATGCGCTGCCTTTTTCCGTTTATGTCTGGTCCGCAATGCCACGCAACGCGTTTTTTTATTGTTTGATAGTTTTTTTGTTGGAGCTATGGGCTCGGCCAGTGGTTGTGTGATGACCGTAGTTCAAGAAACATAACAAACATAAGAAGCCGCGCGCACCAGCGCATCGTGAGCTTGGGGGCTAGAAGAAACAGAAACAGCAGCGCATACCAGCGTTTCTTGCCCACCAGGTAGAACAAGAGCATACCAGTGTTTCGTGGCCTTCAGGATGAGGAACACTAGAATCTAGGTGTCGAGAAGGAGGAGGATGATGGTGACGAGGAGAGGCAACGAACCGATTTTTTTTGCTTCTTTCTTTTTCTCGTCCCCAAGGCTACGAAACGCTGGTACGTTTTTTTGTTTGTGTGTGCGTGGTTCTGATTGTTGTTGTGTGTATGTGTTGTTGTTGTTGTTATTGTTGTTGTTGTCGTTGTTGTTGATGTTGTTGTTACTGTTGTTGTTGTTGTTGTTGTTGCTGTTGTTGTTGTTGTTGTTTTTGTTGTTGTTGATGATGTTGTTGTTGTTATTGTTGTTGTTGATGCTGTTGTTGTTGTTGTTGTTGTTGTTGTTTTTGTGGTTGTTGTTTCTTGTTGTTGTTGATAGTGTTGTTGTTGTTGATGTTGTTGTTGTTGTTGTTGTTGTTGTTGTTGTTGTTGCTGCTGTTGTTGTTGTTGTTGTTGTTGCTGTTTCTTCTTGTTGTTGTTATACGTATTGTTTCTCGTTGTGGTTGTTGTTGTTGTTGTTGTTGTTGTTGTTGTTGTTGTTGTTGTTGTTGTTGTTGTGGTTGTTGTTGTAGTTGTTGATGATGTTGATGTTGTTGTTGCTGCTTGTTGCTTATGATTTTGTTGAATTACGGGGTCGGCGAGTAACACAGAACAGCAACAACAGCAGCGCACACCAGCGTTTTGTGAGCTTGGAGGCCAGAACAAGCATAGCAAGCAGCGCATACCAGCGTTTCGTGGCCCTCAGGCAGGAAAAGCAGCGCATGCCAGTGTTTCGTGGCCCTCAGGATTAGGACAACTAGAAATCTAGCGGTCGAAAGGGAGGATGAGGATGAGGATGAGGAGAGGAAAGAGAAGGAGGCGGAGGAGGAGGAGATGAAAGGACGATAAGGAGGAGGAGGAGGAGGAGGAGGAGGAGGAGGAGGAGGAGGAGGAGGAGGAGGAGGAAGAGGAAGAAGAGGAGGAGGAATCTGATGAGGAAGAGGAGTTGGAGGAGGAGGCGGAGGAGGATCAGAAAACAAACAATCGTCAAAACCGTCCAGGCCTGTAAAGTGCCTGGCGCCCCTCCTCCTCCTCCTCCTCCTCCTCTTCCTCCTCCTCGTCCTCCTCCCACTCCTCGTGCTCGACACTCGACTCTTCTCGATCCTCTTCCTCCCACTCGATCCTCCTCGATCCTCCTCCTCCCCCTCGATCCTCCTTCTCCTCCTCCTCCCCCTCGACAAGCCGGCCCCCCGCCCTTCGCAGGAGCATGCCGATGCTGCCCTGTGTGAGCGACGGCAGCTCAGTGCAGAAGCCGATGCGGCACGTCAGCTCCGAGGACCCTCGATCCTCCTCGCGTCGCGAGGGTCGAGCAGGAAGAAGAGTATGAGTAGGAGTAGGAGTATAGGAGTAGGAGGAGGAGTAGGAGTAGGAGAAGGAGTAGGAGTAGGAGTAGGAGTAGGAGTAGTAGGAGGAGGAGGACGAGGAGGAGGACGAGCAGGAGGAGGAGGAGGAGGATGAGGACGAGGAGGGGGAGAAGTAGGACAAGTGTAAGCCCAAGACGCATCAACGATGCCCCAAGACGGTTCTCCAAATAAGCCTCGACGCCCCCAAAGGGCCTTACAGAGGCCTCCAATGTGGCTCGAACACGGCCGAAACTAACATGCTAGCGAAGAACCTTCCGGGAACAATGATTTTCGCCGCCAGTCCGAAGGGGAGGAGAAGGAAGTCCAGTGCAAACACAGGACTCAGACTCATCAGCGAGGCTTTAATCAACCCTTCCTTACAGTTTGCTCTTCACATGTCCCAGCCAGGATTTTGTTTCACTGTGGGAAGTGCACCGTTGGAAGACAACCATCTGATAATCTTCACTCGTGCCAGAACACCATTTCTGGGAATTCAGCGCCGGGAGCAAAAAATGGACCGCTGCGTGGCACCAATCCTGAATCATGCCAGAACGCCGCTCCTGGGACGGCAGCACCTCGAATCCACGTGACTCGTTGCGTACTGACCAGCCTAGATCGTGTCAGAACACCGTTCCTGAGGCGTCAGCCCCCCGGAATCAACGTGGGTGTTGCGTCCGGACAGTCCCGAACCGTGCCAGACGTTTTCGGGGGCTTCAGCCATATGACTTCTTGAAGCCGTTGCGAACTTTCAGGCGAGTTTGCGTGGCACCAGGGCGAGAACGACATTTTGAAGAGGAATCGCTCTCCGTCCGTGAAGTTGTTGCCATCCACGAAGGCGAATTTGCGCGGCGCTTAGGCCTGGGTCGTATTTTGGAAAAAGGGAGCGGCCCTCCATCCGTGAAGTGTTTGCAAACCTCCACGGCGAATGTGCGAGGCGCCAAGGCGAACGCGGTATTTTGGAAACAACCCGCCTTTCAGCCGTAGCAGACTTTTGAAACGAGTGTGCGCGGCGCCATGGCGAGAACTGCAGCCTGAAATCTGGCTGCCCTCCACCCTGGAAGCTGTGGCAGCAACCTTTTAAGACGAATCTGTGCGGCGCTGGGCCGAGAGCTACATTTTGCAAATGGCCCGCCCTGGATCTGTGAGACCGTTGCAGCTTTCAAGCTTCCGGACCGTAAATGGCGAGGATGCCCCAGGCGAAACGCCTGGCCCGCTCCCCAGACACGTTTGGGGATGCAGCAGGGAGAAGTTATCTATCTATCTATCTATATTTGTATGTATGTAAATCTATATAAGACAGGAATGAAGGAGGAGGAGGAGGGGGATGATGATGATGATGATGATGATGATGATGATGATGATGATGATGATGATGATGATGATGATGATGATGATGATGCTGCTGCTGCTGCTGATGATGATGATGATGCTGATGATGATGAGGATGATGATGATGAGGATGATGAGGATGATGATGATTATGATGATGAGGAGGATGATGCTGATGCTGATGATGATGATGATGATGATGATGCTGATGATGCTGATGATGCTGATGCTGATGATGCTGATGATGATGATGATGATGCCGATGGTGATGATGATGCTGATGATGATGATGATGATGATGATGATGATGATGGTGATGATGATGATGCTGATGATGATGATGATGATGATGATGATGATGATGATGATGATGATGATGATATGATGATGATGATGATGATGATGATGATGATGATGATGATTGATGATGATTATGATGATGATGATGATGATGATGCTGATGATGATGATGCTGATGATGGTGATGCTGATGATGATGATGATGGTGATGCGATGATGATGATGATGATGATGATGATGATGATGATGAGGAGGAGGAGGAGGAGGAGGAGGAGGAGGAGGAGGAGGAGGAGGAGGAAGGGAGGAGGAAGGAGGAGGAGGAGGAGGAGGAGGAGGAGGAGGAGGAGGAGAGGAGGAGGAGGAAGGAGGATGAGGAGGAGGAGAGGGAGGGAGGAGGAGGGAGGAGGAGGAGGAGGGAGGAGGAGGAGAGAGGAGGAGGAGGAGGAGGAGGAGGAGGAGGAGGAGGCGCGCCCCCGCAGGAATATCCGCCAGGGCAGCTGGTCCGTGTCGTGGGCACCAGGGCCTCGGAGGTGTCCGAGATTTGAGGACGTTTTCCTGCGCTCTCGCAGGTCTTCCAGCCTCGGGACGCTTCTCAGCAGCTGCCCCTCGCCGAGCTTGTCCCAGGGGTGCCCGAGTCGATCCGAATGGGCGCCGGAGGCCCGAGTTGTGACCCGAACGCCCGGCAGGCCATGGGAGGAAACGGTCCCCGAGGGCAACGGGCCCGGGGCTGTCTTTGTGTCCCAGGGGGTCTCTCGGGCCTCCCCGTCCGGGCTGCCTTTTGGCGCTCCGCTCGGATTTCTTGGATCCGCGCCTGGGCCCCCCCGGCGGCGCCTCTGGCGCCGCCCCTGGCGCGCTCCGCGCGCCAGGACTGGGTGGTCCAGCGCGGATCCAAGAAATCCGCGCGGAGCGTCAACAGTTTTGCATGGTTATGCTGTTTTTTTTGCGACCTCTATCCCCATCTCCCAGCCCCATCCAGACCCCCACCATCTCAGTACCCCAGTTGGGGATATACCCTTCGAAACCTGGAGGAAACTGCCTGTATCCCCATCCAGGGGGGCAAATCGGCCGGTGGGGCCCAGACCACGCCCGTGGGGATAGGGGTCAGTTCAGGGACAGTCACAGGACGAGCCAGGATGACAAGCTGGTTCCAGGGAGCTGTCACGTTGCGAAACCAAATGCGATCCCGCCTTGGAGGCCTGGGGTCCCTTTCCATTCCCTGCCCCCCTGCCTCGCCCTGAAGGCCAGCGGGTGCTGAGGGAAGTTGACCCGTATGTTTTCCATCGCATTCGGGCTTCCAGGGCCCTCCACGGACCCAGAGACCATCGGAGAACCATTCAGGCTGGAAGAGCTCGTCCTGGGGGAAGGCCCGGGGGTCCAGGGCCCGTTCCGCTTCCCTTCATGGGAACCTTCACTCATGCCCCCTCCCCGCTCCTTCTGCTCCCCCCTCCAGCTCCTCCTCCTCTTCCTCCTCTTCCTTCGATATTGTTTTTCTTATGTCCCCGTCGATGCTGAACATTACCCGTGGGGCGGGGGCGGGGAGCCGGGGGAGGGGGGCTGGTGTAATGTGAGCATATGATTAAAAAAATACCCCCCCCCCCCCCCCTCCCCCGGGGGGCCCTATCCGTGAAGAGTTGGGCGTACTACTAGAATCTGGGGGCCGAAACTGATTTTTTAATCGTCCCCCCCCAGCAACTTTAATCGTCCCCCCCCCTTCCCCCTGAAGATTCTCGATTTTTCCAAGGAGGAGGAAGGGAGGAAGGAGGGAGGAGGGACGGAGGAGGGAGGAGGGAGGGAGGAGGAGGAGGGGAGGAGGGAGGGAGGAGGAGGGAGGGAGGGAGGGGGGGGAGGGAGGAGGGAGGAGGCCTCACTCCTCTCCTCCCTCCTCCCTAGGGAGAGGCCTCCTCCTCTCCTCCCTGCCTGCCTGCCCTGCAGCACCGGAGGGGCGCAGCGAGACGGAAAAGGAAGGCAGGACAGGGGGGAGGGGTGGGAGGCCACCGTCGTCCGAGAGGACGCCGTCCGAAAGGACGCCCTCCTCCCTCCCTCCTCCCTCCTCCCTCCTCCTCCTTCCTCCCTCCGAGGAGGGAGGAAGGAGGGAGGCAAAAAAACAGTTGTTTAATCGTCCCCCCCCTGCTCCTCCTTACCCCCGTCCCCCGACTACTACTACGACTACTACTACTACTACTACTACTACTACTACTACTGCTACTACTACTACTGCTACTACTACTACTACTACTACTACTACTACTACTACTACTACTACTACTACTACTACTACTACTACTACTACTACTACTACTACTACTACTACTACTACTACTTACTACTTACTACTACTGCTGCTACCACTAACTACTACTACTACTACTACTACTACTACTACTACTACTACTACTACTACTACTACTACTACTACTACTACTACTACTAACTACTACTACTACTACTACTACGACTACGACTGCTTCTACTACTACTACTACTACTACTACTACTACTACTACTACTACTACTACTACTACTACTACTACTACTACTACTACTACTACTACTACTACTACTACTACTACTACTACTACTACTACTACTACTACTACTACTACTACTACTACTACTACTACTACTACTACTACAGGGAGGAGGGAGGGAGGGAGGAGGGAGGAGGGAGGAGGGAGGAGGGAGGAGACAGGAGGGAGGGAGGAGGGAGGAGGAATTGAGGGAGGAGGGAGGCCGGAGGGAGGAGGGAGGAAGGAGGGGCGGAAGGAGGAGGGAGGAGGGAAGGGCCGACCCCCCCCGCTCCGAATTGCCTGCCCTCGCCCCCCCCCTGGCCCTCCAGACGGCCCGGGGGGCAACCATAATTGTCCCCCAGAGAACTTTATTTGTTCGCCCTGGGGGGGCCCTCCGTGGGCGGCGCCCCCTCCCCCCCTTATGTGGGCCCAACCAGGCCGGCGAAACTATTTTTTTAAACGTCCGCCCTCAAATGTTTTTTTAATCATATGCCTTCATTAACGTCGCGATTTGCGCGGGGGCCGTCTGGGAATCACCAAATATTAGCCCCGGACTTGTAAAGGGAGGGCCCCCCAAGGAGACTGGGCAACTCCTGTTACGAAACGGTCGCGACGATTCCATTCTCGTCAAAAGCGGGTCCCCCTTGTCAGAGAACATTGGGCTTTACGTGGGCTCAGCTGTCCGCTCAGCATACATTGGAGGCCGCCCCTCCCCCCCAGCCTTCTCTCAGGGGCGGGCAAGTACACGCTCCCGGCGGCGAGCGAGTCAGTTGTTGCGAAGGCCCTACGGCTGGTGCCGTCGACCCGGAAGGGGGACGACGAAGACGACGGCGACGACGACGACGGCGCTCGCGAGCCCTCGTGGGGGGGCCCTGGTTGGCCCCTGGGCCCTGTTGGCCTCGGGACCCCCCACCTGGGACCCCCACCCGGGACCGCCCCCAGCGGTCCCCTGGCGGGCCCGCCCCCCCTGGCGGACCCGCCCCCCCCTGGCCCCCCCCCCCCCCAGCGCGGGGAAGGGATCAGAGGGGCGAGGCCTCCGTTCGACTCTGCTACGACGCTGTCCGATTTCCGTCTGGCTGGGTCACTCGAGGAGGAGGGCCCAGGGAAAGGGGGAGAGTGGCGACGGCGACCCACGCGGAAAACATCTCACACACGCCGACAGAACCGGCGAATCCTTCCCCGCGGCTGCGGCGACTTTGGGGCTGTGGCGTTTTAGCTTTCTCTTGGGTCGCTCAAGCGTGTATTTTTCTTGAACCCAGCGTTTTTTGTCCCCAGCTGCCTGCGGCAAGTCCCACCACTATGCCAGACCAGCATTCTAGGTTGCCAATGTTCGAGAGTACTCGTGAGGTCGTCAGGTGTGACGCCCCGTGTCTTCAGGCTTGGGAAAGCCGTGATGATGATTTTGTGTTGAGGATCATGATGCTGCTGCTGATGATTGTGATCATGATCAACATCATGACAATGATACTTCTAATGATGCTGCTGATGATGATGCTGCTGCTGATGATGATGATGATGTCGATCACGACGATGACGATGATGACGATGCTGATACGGATGCTGATGATGAGGATGATACTGCTGCTGACGATGAGGAGGACGATGCTGTTTGTCATGACGACGATGCTGATACTGCTGCTGATGATGCTGATGACGATGATGACGATGACGGTGACGATGGCGACGACGACGATGATGGCGATGACGATGACGAAAACGATGACAATGACAATGACGATGATGATAATGATGATGATGATGATGATGATGATGATGATGATGAGGATGAGGATGAGGATGAGGATGATGATGATGGTGATGATGGCGGTGGTGATGATGATGACGCTGAGGCGGATGATGATGATGATGATGATGAGGAGGTTGATTATGATGATTATTGTGATGAAGATGCTGCTGCTGGCGACGATGCTGATGATGCTGATGATGCTGCTGCTGCTGATGATGATGCTAATGATGAAGCTGATGATGATGATGATGATGATGATGATGATGATGATGACTGCTAATGATGCAGATGCTGATGCTGATGATGCTGGTGGTGGTGATGCTTACAATGCTGATGCTGATGATGCTGATGCTGCTGATGATGATGATCATTATAATGCTGATGCTGATGCTGTTGATGATGATGACGCTGCTCACTATGATGATGCTGGTGATCATGGTGATGATGATGATGATGATGCTACTGATGAAGATGATGATGCTGATGATGCTGATGATGATACTGATGAATCTGTTGATGATGATGCTGATGATGATGATGATGATACTGATGCCGATGACGATGACAATGATGATGATGATGATGAAGATGATGCTGATTATGATGATGATGATGATGATGATGATGATGATGATGATGCTGCTGATACTGATGCTGATGATGCTGATGCTGATGATGCTGATGATGCTGATGTTTATTCTGGCGGTGGTGCTGATGACGATGACGTTTATGACGACTGTGCCGTTGATGATGCTGCTGCTGCTGCTGCTGATGATGATGATGATGATGATGATGATGATGACGGCGGCGGCGATGTTGGTGATGATGATGATGATGATGATGATGATGATGATGATGATCACGATGTTGCTGCTGCTGGTGATGATGCTGCTGCTGATGATGCCGATGATGTTGATGTTGATGGTAGTGGTGGTGGCGGTAATGATTATGATGGGTTTTATGATATCGTTGCTGATGCTGGTGATTGGTGAACTGTTATTTGTGATTGATGGCTGTTGTTGACAAGGATGCTAATGGTACTGCTGCTGATGATACCGATGGTGAGAATAACGATGATGATGCTGATGATGCTGATGATGCGGATGGTGATGCTGATGATGATGACGACAATGATGATGCTGATGCTGATGCTGATGCTGCTGATGTTGATGATGGTGCTGATGATGATGATGATGATGATGATGATGATGATGATGACGATGATGATGATGATGATGATCAGGATGATGATCATGATGATGATGATGACGATGATGATGATGCTGATGCTGATGATGATGATGATGATGATGATGATGGTGATGGTGATGGTGATGGTGATGGTGATGATGGTGATGATGCTGATGGTGATGATGATGATGATGGTGGTGGTGGTGGTGATGATGATGATAATGATAATAATGATGCTGATGCTGCTGCTGCTGCTGATGATGATGATGATGATGATGATGAGGAGGAGGAGGAGGAGGAGGAGGAGGAGGCGGAGGGAGGAGGAGGAGCTGGAGGAGGATTGCGAGGATGAGGAGGATGATGAGGAGGATTACGAGGATGAGGAGGAATAGGAAGCGGAGGAGCAGGAGGGAAGAGGAGGAGGAGGAGGGAGGAGGAGGAGGAGGAGGAGGAGGAGGAGGAGGAGGAGGAGGAGGAGGAGGAGGAGGAGGAGGAGGAGGAGGAGGAGGAGGAGGAGGCGGAGGAGGAGGAGGGAGGAGGAGGAGGAGGAGGAGGAGGAGGAGGAGGAGGAGGAGGAGGAGGAGGAGGCGGAAGAGGAAGGCCGTCACATGCGGCATCAATCGTCGTCACTGTAACGAGGAGCTCTCGTGGCACTCGTCCGGGCCGCCTTGGGGCTGTCTCGGCCTTGCGTGAGGCGGTCTTTGGGGTCCTTGGGGTCCGTGTTGGGCCGTTTTTGAGCTCTCTTGGGCTGTCTTTTGATTCTCTGGAGCCGTCTTGGGGCCCTCTTGGTCGTATTATTGGGGGTTCGGGGCCGTCGTGGGGCCGTCTTGGCGCCGTCCAGGGCCGTCGCATGGCCTTTCAAGGTCGTCTGTGGTCCTACTGGAGGCCCGCTTGGGCCATCTTGGGGCCGTCTTGGATGCCTCCTGGGCCATCGTGGAGTCCTCTTAGGCCATCTTTGGACCCTCTTGGGGGCCTCTTGGGCCGTCTGCGGGCCATCGTTGAGGCTTCTTCGGCCGTCTTGGGGCCATCGTGGAGGCTCCTAGGGCCGTCTTGAGCTGACGGAAGCCCGAAACGGCGATAATGCGACAGTTATATTAAAACCCAAGGGGCATCAATCATTTTGGCTTCTTCGGGCCCTGTTGAAGGTACTCTTCTTGTCCTTCGGGCCCTCTCGGATGCACCTTGGGCCGTCCCGATGCCATACCTTGGGCCGTCTTAACGCCATCTTGCGGCAGTCTTGAGGCCAAGTGGGGCCGTTTTAGAATCATCTTGGGCTGTCTTGGAATCATCTTGGTCTCGGGAGCTCGAATCTGTTTGTTTTTTCCTGTGCATTTTTTTCCTGTGCATTGTCGCCTCGAGGGTGCGATTCCGCAGTATCTTAATAAGAAGGGCGGTGGCCTCCGAGGTGCAGACCGTGCTGTATTTGACCAAGGCTTGTGTTCTCGGGAGTGCGAAGCCGTTGTATCCTGCGAGGGATTGTGGTCTCGGGAGGGGGCGATGCGCGTAGGGGTAGTTTGAGGAGAGGGGGGGGGGTCTCTAGAAGTCTACAGAAACCCTGCCAGGCAGCTCTTTGCACTCCAGCCCGCCTCAACGTGCCAGGGGGCAGGCGGATACTTTTTGGACTCGCACTGCCGCTCGCCATTCCCAGTCAGCACATGCGCAAATCGTTTTTTTTTACCGGGGCCCCGACGACAGGCGTGACCGCGACGCGTTTTCAACAAGCTAGGCCCTATCCCTCCCTCCTTCTGCTCATTGTGCGCGTCCCTCTCTCTCTCTCTCTCTACTCCTTCCTCGGGGGCACCGTTAGGGTTGGATGGGCTGAGGAGGGGGTGCATTAACCCCCAATCGTCCCTATATCGCCGATAAGGGGGCCCGATAGCCCACTCCGCGCAGGAGCATTCGGACCCACTCTCGGGGGCTCATCTCCGATCCATCGGCGATTTGTGGCCGCATCCAGCTCGATGTTCCCCCCCCGCCATCAGCCAATCCCCCCCGATCCCTCCTCCCTCCTCCTCCTCCCTCCTCCTCCTCCTCCTCCTCCTCCCGCCTCCCGCCTCCCGCCTCCTCTTTCCTCCTCGTCTCTCCTTCTCCTCCTCCTTCTCCTCCTCCTCCCTCCGCCCTCCTCCTCCTCCTCCTCCTCTCTCCTCCTCCTCCTCCTCCTCCTCCTCCTCCCCCTCCCCCTCGTCCTCCCCCTCCCCCAGTCGATCTCTTTCTTGCTGCTTCCAGTTCTGGGGGGGGCAGGGCTGCGGCATCGGCGGCAGCCGCAGCCGCAGCTTCCTGGAGAGCGGGTCGCTGAGCTTCCACCAGCAGCCGGATGGCTTCCTGAGCCCGTCGCGGTCGCTGTGCTCTGCAGGCGAAGACAGCAAGGACTGCTGCGTGTCGGGAAGAGCTGGAGGGATGGCGAGGAGGAAGGAGGATGACGATGAGGCGGAGGAGGAATGAGGAGGAGGAGTAGGATGATGCTGCTGCTGATGATGATGATGATGATGCTGATGATGATGATGACGATGATGATGGTGATGGTGATGATGATGAGGAGGAGGAGGAGGAGGACGAGGAGGAGGAGGAGGAGAGGGATGATGATGATGATGATGATGATGATGATGATGATGATGATGGTGATGGTGATGGTGATGGTGATGGTGATGGTGATAGTGATGATGATGCTGATGATGATGATGCTGATGATGATGATGACGATGATGATGATGACGATGCTGCTGCTGCTGCTGATGATGATGATGATGATCATGATGATCATCATGATGATGATCATGATGATGATGATGATGATGATGATGATGATGATGATGATGGTGATGATGATGGTGATGGTGATGATGATGATGATGATGATGCTGATGATGATGATGATGATGATGATGATGATGATGATGATGATGATGATGATGATGATGATGATGATGATGATGATGATGATGATGATGATGATGATGATGATGATGATGATGATGATGAGGAGGAGGAGGAGGAGGAGGAGGAGGAGGAGGAGGAAGAAGGAGTGTTCGAGCATGACGCTGAGACTGGGAGAGAAGCATAGCGGTGTGTGAAGTTCGAGTGGTCGTCGTTACCAGCGCTGTTGGGCTCAAGCGTTTAATATGTGGAGGTTACGCCTTGTCTGCCCACAGTAGACAGACTCCAATCATTCTCGTTTCCTTCTCCATGATTTGCATGTTTGTGGAGAACGGGGAATGATGGCACGTGCAACCGCCGTAGCTGTAAACACCCCCCCATGACAGAGATAAGCCCTTTTACTTCAATCCGGCACGCATTACAGAGCTACGCGAAGATGCCTATTATAGTGCGGTTGTAGTTAGTTGAAAGTGCGGATGGGAGCTAACCGTGGGGGCATGAAGGAGTCCAGTGACTGAGAGACGGCAGAGGGAGTAATACTTGTCACGAGTGAAAATTGTTTTGGCGAAGAACCCAACCATGTGCAGTTGTGAGTATCTTCGTTGTGAGTATCGCCTTTTGTGGATCTCCCCATTGGGGTCACGAAGCGTGTGAAGGGTGTGCTGAGATGGGGTGGGGCCTGCATGCGCGTGAGGGGTGTGCCGAAATGGGGCGGCGGTGCCATGCGAACCCCTCCATTGGGCCCTCAGGTGGAGCTCCCTGCAGACAGTCCGGTAAAATTGGTACGATTTGCCTGGACTGGAAGCGTGACTGAATCTTCGCATGAACGGGGTCTGACCCTCAAGGAGGCGCACGGGCGCGAGCGCGCCAAGGCACTGTCAGCAGCCCCCACGCGCGAGTTTGGGGATGGGCTGCTCAGGGAAGTTCTGGAAGGAGCCGCCTCAGGAACACTCTAGACTGAGCTAGACTGAGCTGCCCGAGGAAAGTTTAAGAAGACGCCGCCCCAGAACAGTTTTGTGAAGAGCTCCCGAGTTAAGTTCCAGAAGGCGCCTTCTCCCTCCCCGTCGCGCCAGCACCGAGCCCCTGCGTAAGTCGCCCTCGGAGTTCTTCGCTGTCCTTACCTAGTACTTTACAAGGGCGCAGTGGGGCCGACATGCTCCGCGCCAAGTGCGTAGGTTTTTTTTTGGGGGGGGGGGCACCATTCGGATCCGTCCGAAGTCCATCGAATTCGCATGGGATCCGTCCAGCCAGCCTCGGAGCCGCACAGGTTCCGTGGTGGGTCCGTACCCGGACCCAACGCCCGAGGCAAGGCTGACGCTCGCGAGAGGGGACCCTCGTCAAAGCCTGCGGAGGCCACTGCGCTCGTCCTCGGGTGTCCGACGATGCGCCCGTCGCCCGCGACCTGCTGCCGAGCTTCCCTTTCCCCAGGCGGGCTGGGCCGGCGGCCCCTGGCCTGGCTCGACCCACAGCCAAGCACCGTCGTGCGATCTGAGACTTCGAACCCGGTGCTCAAAACGTACCAACTTGCCTGGCTGTTTGTAAGGGGCCACGGAGCGTGTGAGGGGTGCGCCGAACTTGGGCGGCGGTGCCATGCGCACGCTGTCGCTGGGTCCTCAGGTGGAGCTCCCCATGGGGCCACGGAGCGGGTGAGCGGTGCACCGACATCGGGCAGCGGTGTCCTGCGACCCCTCCCCGTTCGGGCCTGAGGTGGGGTTCCTTATAGGTCCACGGAACGTGTGAGGGGTGTGCCGAATTGGAGTGGCAGTGCCATGCGAACCCTCAAGCTGCGGCTTCATGTGGAACTCCCTATGGGGCCACGAAGCGTGTGAAGGGTGTGCCGCAATGGGGAGATAGTGCCATGCGAAGCCCCCATTTGGGCCTCAAGTAAAGCTGTGTGTAAGGGGCCGCGAAGCGTGTGAGGGGTGTGCCGAAATAGGGTGGCGGTGCCATGCGCACCCTGTCACTGGGGCCCCAGGTGGAGCTCCCCATGAGGCCGCGATGCGCGTGTTGTGGTGTGTATTTGTGTGTTTGTGTTTGTGTGTGTGTGTGTGTGTGTGTTTGTGTGTGTGTGTGTGTGTTTGTGTTTGTCTGAGTGCCCGAATGGGGCGGCGGTGCTATGCGAACCCTCCCACTGGGGCCTCAAGTAGAGCTGCCTCTGGGGTCGCGAAACGTGCGAGGGGCGTGCCGACATGGAGCCCTCCCACTGGGGCCTCAGGTGGAGCTCCCGCTGGGGCCGCGCAGCGCGTGGGGGGTGTCCCGAAATGGGGCGGCGGTGCCATGCGAACCCCCCCACTGGGCCCTCCGGTGGAGGGAGCTTCCTCTGGGGTCGCGAAGCGCGTGAGGGGCGTGCCGGAATTGGACGGCGGTGCCATGCGAACCCTCTCACTTGGGCCTCAGGTCGGTCTCCCTGTTGGGCCACGAAACGCGTGAGGGGTGTGCCGAGATGGGGCGGCGGTGCCATGCGAACCTTCCCGCTGGGGCCTTAAGTGGAGCTCCCTCTGGGGCCGCGCAACGCGTGGTGTGTGTGTGTGTGTGTGTGTGTTTGTGTGGGTGCCGGAATGGGGCGGCGGTGCCATGCGAACCCTCCCGCTGCGGCCCCAGATGGAGCCCCGAGGAGGACCGAGGAGGAGGAGGAGGAGGAGGAGGAGGAGGAGGAGGAGGAGGAACGCGGTGCGCTGTCTCTTCTAGGCGAGGACCCAACACCACAGGATGGTTGGGAACTAGTGGTGTTTTGCTGTGACAGGAGTTTCCCTGTTGGCCAAGATGAGCTTGGCAATGGGCCCAGATGGGCCCAGGAGTATCGGTGACGTTGCGACGCAGTTGGGGCAATGGGCTGCGTTCGTCGAGATGAGCAAAAGTACGGTCCAGCATGCTCACTTGACCTCCCTTTTGCATCGCAGCGTTACGCGCAACCATGTCTTGCGCGTGATTTTTGTTTGAGGACTGGCGCCAGCGCTGTTTCAAAACGCCACACTCGTTAAAGTAGGAAAACTATCAACGATTCCACGTGCAATGCGAAGATTGGGCCAGGGAAGAGATGTCAGACGCCGGCGCGGAAACCAATGGCGCGATGGGTGTTTTGGGAGTGAGCGGCGTTCATGAAAGTAATGGCAGCAGTTCTTGGAGCACCTGCGAGGGGTGGAACGCTGAAGGGCGCATCGGCGAAGGAGGTTACTAGTGGCCTGACTCAATTTGGGGCCGAGGTCAGACGCGAGGCGAGGAAGGGGGAGTGGATGCCGTTAGTCAAGGAAAGGGCAGAGGAGGTAAAGGACCCAAATGTTGTGCGCGTGCCAAGTTTGGACGCGTTGTCGCGAACTGCACGAAGGGTTCGGACAAGTACGGTACAGGAAATATGGAGGCATGGCTGGGGGGGTGGAAGGTAAAGGACTACAGGAAATATGGAGGCAGGCTGGGGAGGGTGGAAGGTAAAGGACTGGGGGGGTCGAAGGTCAAGGAATGCCTGTTTGAAAGGTGTTGTGAGGGGAGCTTCGCAGATGGACGGCATCTTAAAATGGAAAACGCCGAGGCGGAAGACGCGGAGGCGGCAGAGCGGGACGAGGGGGATGGCGCACGGGAGGCGTCGCCGCCATGGCAGGCAAGGGAGGCGCTGTGCGGGCGGAGGGGCAGGCCACGAGGTTGGCCTGCTGCGCAGAGTGGGGCGCTCACGGGGTGGAGGCCAACATTCCATCGGGCCTGTCCCTCTGCAGGGGGAGAATCCAATAATCATCTCCACATAGTCTGGGGGTCGATGTTTTGACCATTGTAGGGCATTTTTTTGTTATATATATATATATATTATATAATATATATAAAACAATTCTTTCCTCGACCAAAATCCGCCTGTAGGGGGACAGGCCCGACCTAAGACAAACAATGAAAAGCGATGTGTGCAGGAAAGCCAAGGGGGGGGGGTCAGGCGAGGCCCCGAGCACCTGGCTGGGTCAACCCGTGCCTGGGCGTGGCGGGGCCGATGCGCCTCGGGGCCCCCCGTGCTGGGCGAGCGGGCAGAGCGGCGGAGTGTCGAGGGAGAGGGTGGGCAGACGAGCGCGTGCTGTCGAGAGC
Source organism: Prorocentrum cordatum (assembly GCA_963575745.1). Lineage (NCBI taxonomy): Eukaryota > Dinophyceae > Prorocentrales > Prorocentraceae > Prorocentrum > Prorocentrum cordatum. The sequence goes on from CAUYUJ010009324.1 coordinate 203,536, forward strand.
GGGCTGTGCAGCAGGTGTCTGTGGGGGCGAGCGCTCGAGACGTGGCTCGTGGAGTGCCCGGGCCGTCCACTGCAGGCAGCACGGAGCACTCGGGGACAGCTGGGCTCAGTCAGTCGATGCCCGCGCCGTTCTCCGGAAGACATCAGGGGAGTCTTGTGCGACAGTTGATGCCACTCTAGACTCTAGAGCGCACGGCCCCGCGGGGCCGCCGGGGGTCGGAACTTGCTCCCCGGTTGAGCCGCCAGAGGCGTCCAAAGCTCGGGGGCGTCGCCGCGCAGCGCAGTGCGCGGCAATCGGGAACGAATGGTCGAAGAGTCGCTGTGGGAGGTGACGACCAGGGCGGCCAAAGTTGGCGCGCCATCCCGGGTGGCCCCAGTGAGGGCGGTGTTGGGCTCGGCGAGAGAAATGGTTGAGCTTAGAAATCGAGCAGTGCTGGGTCGCGACGAGAGGGGGCGCGCTCGTTCTGCAGCGCGGAACATGGGGCTTCGGGAATGCGAGCCACTGTGCGCGAGCGAGGACGTGCGTTGCAGTCAAATTTGAAAGCGCCGAAGCGAGGTAAACCTGAGAGAGCGGGAGGGCCAGCGCAGGAAGCGACAGCAAGGGATGGTTTTCCGAGGCCGGGGGCCCGAGTGGAGGGGGTGTTTTTTTCTTGTCCCGCAGGTGCCCGCAAGTCCCGAGCAGGCGCTAGTCGTCTCGGGAGCGGGCGATGAGGGAGGTGGCGGAGAGGGAGGGGCGGCGCGCTGAGCGACGTGGGGGACTTGTTCGTGACTGGCGAGGCGGAGCCGCCCGAAGTGTGCCATACGATTTGCGTCCAACCAAAGAAGGGGTGGGGTTGGCGCCCCAGTTGCGTCGGGGGAAAAGCCCGCGAGAAGATTCGCGGCAAAAGAGTCAGGGAGTTGGCGGCCGGTGTGCCCATCATCTCCGTGGACTACATGCTGTGTGTGCGCGCGTGCGTGCTTGCGTGCGTGCGTGCGTGCGTGTGTGCGTGTGTGCGTGTGCGTGATGTGTGTGAGAGAGAGAGAGAGAGAGAGAGAGAGAGAGAGAGTGTGTTTTGTTTGTGTGTGGTGTGTGTGTGTGTGTGTTTGTGTGTGCGTTTGTTAGTGTGTGCGTGCGTGTGCGTGTGTGTGCGCGTGTGTGCGTGCGTGCGTGCGTGCGTGCGTGCGTGCGTGCGTGCGTTGTGCGTGCGTGTGTGTGTGTGTGTGTGTGTGTGTGTGTGTGTGTGTGTGTGTGTGCGTTGTGCGTGCGTGCGTGCGTGCGTGCGTGTGTGTGTGTGTGTGTGTGTTTGTGTGTGGTGTATGTGTGGCGCGCGCATGTGTGTGTTGTGTGTGTGTGAGTGTGTGTGTGTGTGTGGTGTGTGTATGTGTGGCGCGCGCGCGGGTGTGTGTGTGTGTGTGTGTGCGCGTGTGCGCGTGGGGGGGGGTGGGGGGCGATGAGGGGGGGGGCGGGGGGGTGAAGGCGTGCCAGTGTTGGTTGTGCATCCGAGGCTCGGAGAGCTGACGCGGAGCAAGGCGGCGCTGCACAGAGGTCCATGCCCATATTCAGTTGAGGCCACGATCGAGCTGCTTGCGCTCGCGGGTCATACACGCGTCGCCGTCAAACGCGGCTGCGAGCCCGCCGTCGCCGCCCCCAAGGAGGCGTCGACAGGTCAACGTGATTTTGAACTCGGGGGTCGAAGTTGGCCAAGTGGGGGGTTCGCAGGCAAACGTAGGAGTCGCAAGGGCCGCCGCAACGGCGCAGGGGCACGTTAGAATGATGACGAGTGCATAGGGCAGCAGCTTCAAACTTGCATATGGAGAACACCATGCGCTGATTCTTTGCGGTATGTCTTGTGCGCCGTCGGTCGTCAACAAAGTTTACACTGGGCGCCGATGGGGGGGGGCGGTGCGCGAGGGATGCGGTGGGAGAACATGTATTAAACAGTTGCCGTGCTTCGGCGAGTGCGTTATGATTGAAGGTGCATAAGATAAACCTGCGGTGAAATTAGGGCCCGATGGGGCAGCGTCGCGTATCTGGGTCTCAACGAGGTCAGCCATGAGTTCAGCACAGGAACTCCCGCCCGAGCTGTTAAATCCTAGGAAGTGGGAGACAAGGGAAGTGAATGCGAGAGACGGGGCATCGAACGAGTTGCGAACGTGAAGGGGTTGCCCTGTTTGCCAGGTTCGAACTGCAGGGCGCGCCGCCAAAACAAGGCTTATAATCTCCATTGTAAAGGAACTGGACGCGGAGATGGCCATTGGCGCGAAGCCTGCAGTGGCCAGGGGGATTTCTGTTCAAGAGCGGAATATTTCGCCGTGGGCACACCCCCGGGCCGCTGCTGGTGCAAAGCACGAGCGGGGGGGCGGGCTGATTCTGGCCATTAAGCCACGCAGCGCGGATTGTCGAGGAGCGTGGATGGCCGAAACATTCAAGTGAGGTTCGTAGCAGGAGCTCGACCGAGGCAGGAATCACAATTTAACGACAAGAAAGATCAGCTGCTAAGTAGAGCTCAGATGGCCCAGAGTTGTTAGACGCATGGACATTTGGGAATTACAGCGCACACCAACTACATCGGTTGCCACTAATGAAATTATGCTTGCCAGATCGGCGCCTTTCGGTGGGTGTCAGCGGGTGTGTGGGTGTGTGGGGGGAAGGTAAATTCGGGGCGGGGAGAGTGAGTCACGGTATCGTCAACATCACTGGAGGGATACCAGAAATTGAACATGCATGGAGGGAAGTAGGAGAGTAGGAGTTGGGGTCGTAGTGGGCAGCATGGGGCGAATCTAGGGAAGTTGAAGAAGCAATGACGAGGTCGAGAACACTCCACCGCCACATTTCCCGCAACCAGAGTCAGCAGCAGCTGAGGACGTCTGAGGATATTGGCAGTGAGATTGACCCCGAGGGTTTGCCCGCTGAGAAGAACATCGTGTTAGGTGGTGATGAGGTCGAGCACATGAGTGAAGGTCGCCGAGGATTTTGCACTCTCGGGTTGGATGAGGAAATCACCGCTTTGCTGCTGGGCAGTGAAACGCAATACACTTGCGAAGCGTGCGAATTCAGAAGAGCGGACAGGCTATATGGAAAGAGCCAACAAGCCGTGCAAGACCATATCAGCGAATCATACTTTCCAGCAGGGGGACAGGTATGGCAACCACAAGAGGGGCATGTACGTGGGTTAGGTGGTGAGCGCCGCTGTCCATGGTAGTTTAACACATCTGTTTCGAGGGGGGAGGCACAGATCCTTGTAAAGAACAAGTGAGCGCTCCTGCTCATTGTCAGCCCGATTCGTTCAGCATTCAGCAGGCTCGAAGCATTCGGCATCAAACGACTAGGGACTGACAGAACTTCGGGAAGTGTTAGAACACGAGGTTCCGCATTGCAAGTTTGCCATGCAGCTGTGCGACTCTCAGCGGCAGAATTGGTTTCACTTCCTATGTGAGCATCCTGCTGGTTGTTCCAGTTTGAGCGCGAGCCCTGTCCAGGTAGTGCTAGACACAACGACGTTGACAAAGATGAAGGGGACACGTGCCGACATGGCAGTTACAGAGAGCCGACCGAGAGGATTTAAGCTTACAAGAACCCGTGAGCTTTATCACGCACCGTGTCTGCGTTGGTAAGGAAATCAGTTTCAGATGTCAATCGCAAGGTTTCCATGCAGAGTTAATTGGAGGAGGGGGTCCAAGAGATTTGAGATCTATCATGATAAGCTATGCCGCAGCACGCTCGCAGGGCGTGTTCGGCAGGAGAAGTTGGACGATCACGTGGTGTGTCAGTGCCACTCTGATGAGGGCAAAGCGATCTGGGTAATTTCATAATATTGCGAGCACGCAGTAAACATACACAGGGGAATCTTAGCACAATAAACAAGAAGCGACCAACGTTGAGTGGGCCAGAAGCGATTGCCGCACCGGGAGACCCATGCTACCAGGAGAACAGGGCCCGAAGTGGTGTGGGTGTACCAGGTGGGTTACCGAGGATTTTAACGCTGGAAGATTCATCGAGGGCCAGCTTGTTATTGAAATAAGGGGAACGAATATGAGGACAGAGTTGAAATAGTGCCCAAGGGTACTGAGACAAAGCTCGCAGACAGATCCATAAGAGGCACCCAACACATAAGTAGACATGTGGCAGGTGTGAACATGAGGGTTGGTTAAACATGCAGGGTGCGATCGACGCATGTGGAGCACTAGGGCGCGCCACTCTGATCGCGCGACGGGATGTTGGTTCCTTCGCTATTCTGATGATGGGGGAACGCAGCATGAGGTGATATCTCACGTGCAGAGTGAAATCCCGAAACGATTGGGAGGGCCAGAACGGCGGCAATGGAACATCTAAAAAACGGAGTTCACAAGACAGTAAACAGGAGGTGTGTTGTGGAGGTTGTGCTGCCGTCCTCGCCAGCGTTTTGAGTGTGCACTTTCAGACGATGTTGGTTTGGCGGTCGAGGGAGCGTTTGATGGTGAAAAAACAATGAGGATGATGATGCTGATGATACTGATGCGGATAATGATGATGCAATGATGATGCTGCTGCTGATGATGATGACGACAGTGATGATGCTGATGCTGATGCTGATGCTGATGCTGATGCAGATGCTGATGCTGATGCTGATGCTGATGCTGATGCTGATGCTGCTGATGATAGTGATGCTGATGCTGATGCTGCTGATGCTGCTTATGCTAAATATGAGGATGATGATGATACTGATGATGATGCTGATGCTGATGCTGCTGCTGATGATGGTGATGATGCTGATGGTGGTGGTGGTGATGATGACTGCGAGGCTGATGATCATGGTGAGGACGAGAAGCAGGATGAGGCGGATGAGGAGGAGGAGGAGGAGGAGGAGGAGGAGGAGGAGGAGGAGGAGGAGGAGGAGGAGGAGGAGCTGGAGGAGAAGGTGCCTGGCCTCTCGGGGCGAGGGGCCAGACCGCGATCTTTGATCGTCTTCCTGGACCCGCGATCCCCGATCGAGGGCCGAGGGCCGCGATCCTCGAGCGCCGCCGCAGGGCGCGCCGCCCCAGGGCGCGTGGCCTCCGCTGTGTGCCTCGTGGCTTCCCCGACCTCCTCGACCTCCCCCTCCCCCTCCTCCTCGACCTCCCCCCTCGACCTCCCCTCCTCGACCTCCCCCTCCCCCTCCTCCTCGACCTCCCCCCTCGACCTCCCCCCTCGACCTCCCCCTCCCCCTCCTCCTCGACCTCCCCCCTCGACCTCCCCCTCCGCCTCCTCCTCGACCTCCCCCTCCGACCTCCTCCTCCCTCTCCTCGTCGACCTCCCCCTCGACATCTTCCCGCCAGCGCACGAGGCAGCCTAGGGAGCTGCAGGCCCGGGGGGAACTCGGGCTTCCCCTTGCCTTTCACTACTCGCCGTCAGCGCCACACTCAATCAGTTTTATCGACTTCTCGCTGGATGCGATGGAGCTCGCTTCTCCTCATCCTGTGATCGACCTCCTCCCGGCCTCCCCCTCGACCTCCTCTCCACGACCTCCTCCTCGGCCTCCCCCTCTCCTCCTCGGCCTCCCACTCGACCCTCCCCCTCATCGACCCCCCCTCGACCTCCCCCTCCTCGACCTCCCCCTCCCTCTCCTCCTCGGCCTCCCCCTCGGCCCTTCCCCCGCGGCGCCCCCGGCCGCCCCCGGGAGGCCCGGCCGCGCGGCGGCCCCGCCGCCCCCAGCGCCTCGCGGGAGGTGGCCGAGGCGCCGCGGCTCCGCCGGCGGTGGCCCCCCGAAAACGTGGCGCCGGAGCGCTCGGCGGCGAAGCGCGCCAGACGTCGTCGGCGTCGTCGTCGTCGTCGTCGTCGTCGTCGGCGTCGTCGTCGGCGTCGGCGTCGGCGTCGGCGTCGGCGTCGGCGTCGGCGTCGGCGTCGGCGTCAGCGTCGGGAGGAAGGGAGGGAGGAGGGGAGGGAGGAGGAGGAGGGGGACGTTCGCTCGCCGTACGGGGGGCTCGCAGGAGACCCAGGCAGTGGAGAACGAGGCGCGGGTACAGCAGCATCGGCGACTTTTCCTCCCCGGATTGCGGGGATGCTGGCCACAGCTCCGAGCACAACTCTGGCCGCAGTCCGTGTAGCAATTCCTGACGAGAGTCCGCCAGGCTCGGCGTCGAGCCAGGGGGAAGTGAGAAGGGCGGGCCTTCTCAGAAGGCTCGGAAGTCCCTCGGCCTTCTGAGAAGTTTTCTAAGCCTCCCCCAAAGACACAGAAAGCCTCTCAGAGAAGGCCAAAGCGCTTCTGAGAAGCCCCGCCGCCTTCTGATAAGGCCTTCTCCTTTTCACTTCCCCCCCTCGCTCGCCGCCGAACTGTGCCAGGGGTGTTCCCAGAAATCCAACGCTCCAGCAAACATTGAAACGGATGGTTTGGGGCCGTTGTCGGTCTCCAGGCCCATCGAACATGACCCAGGACGAGAGAACGGTCCTAGGTCTTGCTGAGAGGAGAGTACAGGGTTAATGACGATCGGGGTCCATCGCATAGCATACGTGGGGACAGAGGGAGGGTAATTACCATCTGCTGACTGATCATGATTGGTCGAAGTTTTTTCTCACTCCGATGCTGCAAACCCTAGACCGTCGCCACAGCGTGCTAGAACTAAAACTCGCGTGCATCAGCATTCGAGCCTTCCGTCCCAAGATGCCCCCAGACGGCCAAAGAGGACTTGACGGGCGCTTCCCAGAGGGACGCAAGATGCAACACCTGATGATTTTCATTCGGTTGTTCAATGTTTTGGGGGTTCTCGCCTTTTCGAGCGTCCGACGCTCCACGACAACTCAAGAGGCCCCCAAGACCGCCCCAAGACGGCCCAAGAGGCCCCCACGAGTACCCCAAGACGGCCCAAGAGGGCCCAAAGACGGCCCCAAGAGGCGCACGAGAACAGGAGCCCGAAGCGACAATTCGAGCCATCTGTCCAGACAGCCCAAGAGGACTCGACGAGCGTTCCCCAGAGGGCTGCAAGATGCAACAACCCTTCATTCGGTTTTACAAAGGTTTGGGGGGTCTCGACTTTTCTAGCTTCCGGTGCCCCGCGACGTCCCAAGAGGCCCCAAAGACGGCGCAAGACGGCCCCCAGACGGCCCAAGAGGGCCCCAAGACGGCCCTGGAGGCGCCCGAGATGACCCAAGAGGGCCCCAAGACGGCCCAATAGGGGCCTAAGAGCAGGAGCCCGAAGCAACAATTCGAGCCTTGCGTCCCAAGATGCCCCCAGGAGGCCCGAAGAGGCTCCCAAGAGGCCCCAAGAGGCCCACATGAGAACCGCAAGCCGCCCCAAGAAAAACGCTTCCACGAGAGCCCGAACCTAATTACATTGCCCGTAGGAATTTTCAAGGAGTTTCCAGGATTTTCCAGTTTCTTCCTTTTCCGTTTGCCCGCGCTCCACGACGGCCCCTAGGACCCCGAAGATCGCCCCCAGACGGCTCACGAACGATGCCTCAGGGAGGGTGCCACTACGGCCCCAGAGCGCCCCAAGATGGCCCACGAGGCCCCCAGGCCGCCACAGGGCCCCAACAACGCGCCAAGGGCGGTCCCCGAGGGTAAACGCGTGCCGACTTTTTTTTTCCCCGCTCAGGCAAAGTCATGCGGTACAGGTTCAAGTGTTTCGTCTGGCAACACTACAGGGTCAATAATCCTCTGGTCTGCCCCCGCCGGACTACAGACGCAAGTGTACACAAAGTGTAGACAGCTGCTAAGGTACATCATGCGGACACGCGCGCCGACGTACGAAGCCTTCCGCCCCAAGAAGTCCCCAGGAGGCTCCAACAGACCCCCACGTGGCCCGTCGTGGAGACCTCTCTTGGGGGTTTTGTCGGGGTCCTAGAGATTGACACCGACACCAGTATCGGCGGTGTGCCTCCACCGAGGGAAGACGATCCCGATCTCGGTGATGGTGGTAATATTCTGGCTTCCAAGGTGGTCGAAGTATTACCACCAACACCGAATTCTAGGATCGTCTCCACCCTGTGGAGGCAGCCCCGTGTCTTGGTGTTGGTGCCCATTTCCAGGCCTCCAAGGTTTTGTCGGGTCTCAGGAAAAGCCCCAGGAGGGCCCGCCATTTTACGCACGGCTGACACACACCGCTGCCTCGTGAGGGATTGAGTTGTGTCAGATTTGTGTTGGATAGTTGGATCTCTTGGGGCGCTCTTCGAGCCCCCTTGGCGCCCATTGGGGCCCTCCCAGGCCGTCCCGGAGAGCTCTCTTGGGGGCGCTTCGGGGTCCCAGGAGAGCCCCAGGAGGGCCCCAAACATCAGTGCAGGTGTGTCACAAACCGCAGCCCAGTGAGGGACGGCGTTCTGTCAAGCTTATGTCAAGTTCTTGGTATCTTGGGGCGCTCCTGGAGCTCCCTTGGGGCCCCTTCGAGCCCTCCCAGGTCGTCTTGGAGAGTCCTCCTGGGAGCCTTTTGGGGGTCTCAGGAGGATCCCAAGAGGGCACAACATTTACCACCGCATTGACACAACATTGTCCCCGACGAGGCTCGAAGAAGCTTTGAATTTCAACACACGTATAGCACAAACTGTTTTCTTGTAGAGGACGGGCTTGTGTCTCTTGGGAAGCTCCCAGAGCTGCCTTGGGGTCCCTTCGAGCCATCCCAGGCCGTCTTGGATACCTACGACGGATTGCAGCATGCGCCCAGGGCTTCTCCAGGAGTATCCGAGCGATGTTTCTGGAATCGTGTCCAGGAACATCCGCACGATGTTCCCGACTCTTTTCCGTGAATGTCCGACCGGATGTTTCGAATCACGCAGAGGAGAGGTGTCGGAGGACGACGAGGACCCTGGACGGTACGCACAGGTCTCAGGGTGTCTCCCGAGTTCCGGGATGGGAGGCCCCAGAAGGGTCAACCACGTCAAAACCCGCACAAAAACGTACAGAGTCGACGACGACGACAACGACGACGACAACACTGGCCGCAGCAGTAGCGGTGGCGGCGGACAAAGCCCGCATGCTGGACGAGCGCCGGCGGGAACCCCAGGCCTTGGGCAACCGCGGCGCCGAAAGCGACCCCGCGAGGCCCAAGAAGACCCAAGATAGTTTACAAGTCTCGATCCTCGACCCTGGATCCCTCATCTTCCCTCGATCGTAGACGACTGCGACGACGTTGGCGGAACGACGACCACGACCACAACTGCGACGACCGCGGCGACGGCGACAGTGACGACGAGGAGCTCCGGCGACCTCCAGTGGACTGACGGCGACCACGACGACGACAATCGATCGACGACGGCCGACGGCCTCCACAGATCTCCAAACTCTGGAGGTCTCTTGAGGCCCCAGACAAGCATTACACACCCCAGAACGTGCAGTCGTCCGACCACGTCCACAGACGACGACCACCGCCACTACGACTGTTACGATCAAGTCGGGCCTGTCCCTCTACAAGAGGAGTATCCCAAAGTAGTAAAGAATAGTATGGGGAAGATTTTGCGATTCTTCTTCTTCTTGTTCTTCTTTTTTATTATTATACGATTTTGAATATTCTTAGGATATTTTTGAGTTCTCGTGCAAAATCCGCCTGTAGGGGGAAATGCCCGACCTAACATTACGACGACTAACCGCGGCGATCGTCACGACGACGGCGGCGGTTGCGGCGGCGGTGGCCGCGGGGGCGGCGGCGGCGGCGGCCCGGCGGCCCCGAGCTTTTTGGGGCCCTCCTCGACCACCGTGGCAGTCACTTCGCTTGCGCAGCGTGGGAATTGTTGAAGATCACTGTTACGACATCCACGTGCTTCCCTTCCCGACGCCGTTTCGTGGTATGGGAGTTCAAAAAAACTAGGTCGGCATGCCCGGGCTCAGTCTCGCGGACCTACTCTAAAACCATATCTTTAAAATTCCTTGTTTTGTTTCATGTCGTGTCGTCATCGCGCGAGTGATGCTCGAAAACCTAGTTTTTAAAATGGCCACGGTGATCTTCCCCCAGATATTCCTCCGAATTGTCGTCCAGATCTTCACCCAGATCTTCCCCCAGATGTTCCCCTTGATCTCCCCGCAGATCTTCACCTAGATCTTCCCCTCAGATCTTCCTCAGATCTTCCTCAGATCTTCCTCAGATCTCCTCCAGATTTTCCTCAGATCTTGCTCAGATCTTCTTCACAGGGCTCAAGCTAAACACTGTTTACTTGTTTTTGTTCCTGTTGTTTTCGTTTTCTGTTTGTTATTCGTTCTAAACGCGTTCGGGAACACGTTTTGTGCGGACTCTACATAGTAGGCGCGGGCCTGCTCGTTTCGGGAATGAGGCCTATGTCGTGTTTGGTGTTTTGTTCTCGCGCGGGCACGAGCCGTACGTTTTGTTCGCGTTCTGTTTGTGTGCGAGAAGGGTGGCCATGTTTTGTTTTTTTGCGCCCGTTTTCTGTTCCCGGCGTCTTCACATTCGTTTTCACCCAGCCTTGCGGATCTACTCTAAAATCAGATGTTTGAAGTTCTTTGTTTTGTTTCATGCTCTGCCGTCATCGCGCGAGTGATTTTCGAGAACATAAGCTTAAAAATGGTAACGGCGATATTTCCCCAGATATTCCTCTGGACTTTCTTCCAGATCTTCCACCAGATCTCCCCCCAGATTTCCCGCGATCTTCGCCCAGATCTCCCCCCAGATCTTCCCCTAGATCTTCTGCCAGATCTTGCCTTAGATCTTCCTCCAGATCTTCCCCCAGATCTCCACCCTGATCTTCCTCCACATCTTCCTCCAGATCTTCCCCCAGATCTTCCCCCATATTTTCTTCCAGATCTTCCCTCAGATCTTCCCCCAGATCTTCCCCCAGATCTTCCCCCTGATCTTCGCCCAGATCTTCCCCCAGATCCCCCCGGATCTTTCTCCAGATCTTCCCCCAGATCTTCCCTCAGATTTTTCCCCAGATCTTCCCCCAGATCTTCCTCCCAGATCTCCCCCCCCGGTTTTCCCCTTATCTTCCCCAGATCTTCCCCCAGATCTTCGCCCAGATCTTCCTCCAGATCTTCCCCAGATCTTCCCCCAGATTTTCCTCCCAAATTTTCCTCCAAGATCTTCCCCCAAATCTCCCCCCAGATCTTCGCCCAGATCTTCCCCCCAGATCATCCCCCAGATCTTCCCCCAGATCTTCCTCCCAAATGTTCCCCCAGATCTTTCTCCAGATCCTCCCCCAGATCTTCCCCCGGATCTTCCCATCAGATGTTCACCTAGATCTTCCCCATCAGATCTTCCTCAGATCTTCCCCAGATCTTCCACCAGATCTTCTCCAAGATCTTCCCCCGGATCTTCCCCCAGATCTTCCTCCAGATCTTCCTCCAGATCTGCCCCTGGAGCTTCCTCCAGATCTTCTTTTCGATTTTCCCCTAGATGTTCCCCCAGATCTTCCCCCAGATCTCCCCCCTGATCTTCTCCCAGATCTTCCCCCAGATCTTCCCCCAGATCTCCCCCCAGATCTTCGCCCAGATCGTCCCCCAAATCTCCTCCCAGATCTTCCTCCCAGATTCCCCCCCGAGATCTTCCCCCAAATCTCCCCCCAGATCGTCCCCCAGATCTTTCTCCCAGATCCCCCCCCCAGATCTTCGCCCAGATCTTCATCCAGATCTTCCCCAGGTTTTCTCGAGATCTTCGCCAATATCCTCCCAGATCTTCGCCCAGATCTTCGTCCAAATCTTCGCCGAGATATCCCCCGAGATCCCCCTTCGGATTTTCCTCCAGATGTTCCTCGGATCTTCCCCCAGATCTTCGCCCAGATCTTCCTCCACGCATTCCTCAGATATATCGCCAGATGCTCCAGATCTTCCCCCAGAGCCCCCCCCCCGGATCTTCCTCCAGATCTTCCTTCAAATCTCACCAGATTTTCCATCAGATCTTCCTCCAGGTATTCGCCCCGATCTCCCGCCGGATCTTCGCCCAGATCTTCGCCCAGATCTTCCCCGGATCTCTCTTCGAATATCTCGCCAGATTTTTTTTCCAGATCTTCACCTTGATGCCCCCTTAGATCTTCGCCCAGGTCTTCCTTCCTATCTTCGCCCGGATCTCCCCCCAGATCTTCTCCAGATTTTGTCCCTCGGATCTGCGCCCAGATTTTCCCCCAGATCTTCGCCTAGATCTCCCCCCAGCACAACTCCCAGACGAAACCTTGTTTTGTTTCGCGCGTAACTCGCGCGGTTCTAGTGTGTGGAGTGTGTGTATGCATGTATGTATGTATGCATGCATGTATGCATCTATGCATGGGTGCATGTGTGCATGTATGCACGCATACACAGTTGTCCACGTACATGTGTGTATGTTTATTTGCATGCATGCTATATGCATATATATCTGTACGCGTGCATGCATCCATACATGCGTGTATGTATATATTGTGCTGTATCGCGTTGTAATTTATTGTAGGGTCGTGCATTTCATTGTATTGTACTGCGCTGCATTGCATACACCCATATATATATATATACGTACACATGCTTGTGCGTACGTATGTAAGTCTGTCGGTATTCATATGTATATACACACATATACTAGGTAGGTCTGTTTGTTTGCATTTTGCATTCATGCATGCATGTATGCATGCATGTCTGTATCTATACGTCCGTACATTTGTATGCTCATGTATATGTAAAGTTCGCCGAGACCTCCGAATCCCCCGATACTCTCGATACCCTCGATGTCTTCGATCGTCGAAGTTGGATCGCGGGGAGCGGCAGTTCGGCCGAGCCTCCCCGCGGGCCGTGTGCCAGGCCGTTGCGGGCGCCGCCGGGCCTCCGCCGCCGCCGACGCGCGCGGAGCTGGCGCGGCTGGTGCTGAACCTGGTCGGCCTGCGCAGGGCGAGGACGGGGAGGAAGTCGGTGTCTCAGACGCGAAAGAAGGACGTACGGTAGGTTTGCGTCGTGTCGACCAGCGGCGACCCCAGCGCGGGCGTTCAAGGTTGAACGCCGCCGGCGACCCAGAATCGATCGACGTTGAACGATCGGACGTTGCGGCAGCGGCCGATCGTTCAAGGTTGAACGATCCCTGCGGTGTCAAAAACCAACGCTGGGGTCGGCACGACACGAACCTGCCGTACATGTACATGAATCCACGCTGGTTTCGAGAGCACGCCTTGCACAAATGTTCGTATCACGCGGCCGGTCTCGCGAGTCGAGGGGCCGTGTTCATGTACATTAGCTGGGTGCGTGCGTCCTCTGTGGGCTCCCCAGTATTGTGGAACCGACCCCCTATCCCCATCCCCATACCCAGCCAGACCCCCACCGTCTCAGCAGCCCAGTTGGGGATATGTGCCCCCGAGACCCGGAGGAAGCAGCCCACAACCCCCGTCTTGCGGGGGCAGGTCGGCCAGGGGCCCAGGCCACGCCCATGGGGATCGGGTCGGTCCAGCGGTGCTCGGGAGGGCTCTGTCGAGAGGCCCTCGTCCCCCCGCTTGACCAGAGGAAGCGCGAGCAGGGCCTGGGGCGCGCGCGGGTTAGCGAAGGACCCCGCTGCCGAGCGGAGTCGGCGCGCTCCGTCGCCGGATCGGGCGGCGCTTGCCTCACCTTCTGGGGGGGTATCCTCCCAGATCTACACTCTAGGCGATGCTTAAGAAAACCCAAGTTTTCGGCCAGAGCCTCGATTTTTCTTAATGTTTCAATGCAAATCCTAAGATTTGAATCGACATTCTGGGTTTGATTTCAAGTTCTGAGACTATGAATTTCTTAACCCATGATTTCTTAAGCATTTCGCAGGGTGTATGTTGGCGCGTGCCCGGCCTTCTCCCTCCTCCCGCCTTTTTCTCCCCCTTCCTCTCTTCGTTTCTCTCCCTTCTCTGGACAGATCGTCCCTGCTCGTCTGACCCCGAGGCGTGTCGGTAGGGCGGGCCAGGCGTTTCGTCCGAGAGTTCTTCACAGCTTCGGACCCTGAAGCGTGGGATTCATTGTGGAGGGTGGGCAGTCATTCGAGTGGAGCTCTCGCCACAGCGCCGCGCACGTTCGTCTTAACAGCTCGCACCAGTTACGAGGACGGACGGGGTTACTTGCAGGATGGAGCTCTCGCCTCAGCGCCGCGCACTCGGTGTTTGAGTGGCGAGTCAGCACCTGTGTCTTGGTGGTCTGGGGCTTTGTTTTGTGCACGTGAGCTTCCTCCGCACGAGGCTCGTGTGGGGTGCCCAGCGCCTCCCGTGCCGAGCTGGAGCGGTGCTCGCGATCGGCTGCTCGCGGGCGACCCTCTTCCCTCTCGCCTTCATACCTCTTCCCTCCCTCCCTCCCTCCCTCCTCCCTGACTGCTGCCCCGGCAAATTCACTGCCCCTTCGGGGTGCCGCCCCCTCGGGGCCCATATCTGCTCGGCGCCCCAGGAGCTGCAGGAGGGCGAGGAGGAAGGGTCGGTGAAGACATCCGTTCAACGGTCCAGTGGTACGGCCCTTGAGCCGGTGCTTGCCCGGACAGGTCCGCGGGTTCGTTACCCGACCCTTCTTGGGGTCGTCAGTCTCGCTTCCCCCATTCGTTCGGCCCTGCCAAGGGGCTCCACGAAGGAGGACCCGCCCGTGCGCCCCACTGCGAATCTGATTCACTCCTCCCTCACTTTCTGCCTGAAGGAGGGGGGGAGGGAGAGATGGAGAGGGAGGGAGGCGGGGGAGGGGAAGGAGGGTGGGGGGGAGAGAGGGGAAGAGATGGGGAGAGGGAGTGAGGGAAGGGAGAGAGGACGGAGGGGAAGGAGGGGGGGGAAGGAGAGAGGGAGGAGTGAGGAACACCACCGCGTCTGGGGCTGCTTCCGAGCCGGGTGCTGCTGTGGAGCAGGCAGGGCCGCCTACGATCCGATTCGATGCGATTCGATTCGCCCGCTAGGGCCGCGATTACAATTCGATGCGATCCGGCTCCATTTACCGGCTTCGGCCAGGGCCAGCCGGAAGCGGGGCGCTGCGATTCGATACCGATCCGAATCGGGACGATTCGCTGGCGATTCGATCCGCTCTCGATCCGATCCGATTTCGCGATCCGATCCAGCGCAGGCCTGACAGGTGGGAGGTGGCCCTGTTGAGTTTCCGCCTGCGCAGCGTGAGGTTCCCGATGCAGGCCTGCGCCTTGGCGAGGGGAAGGCCACTTGGCAGGGGGAGGGCTGGGCGATCACCGCCCACCAAACCGCCCCAACCCAACCCGAAGGCCCCGATCTGCCTTCCATTTCCAGTGGGGGAGGGGGGTCGGGGATCATTGAACAACACGCAATCCCAGAGGATTGGGCGCGCCAGAGAATTAGCCATCCCAGAGGATTGGCAATCCCAGAGAATTGCCATCCCAGAGGATTGGCAACCCCAGAGGATCAGCAATCCCAGAGGATTGGGGTGGTCTGGCAGGTAGTCCGTTGAAACCACGGCGGCTCTCCCTCGTGGTGTTCTCCTTGGCCTGGGCCCCCGGGAGGCCTCCTCTAGGGTTAAGTCGGGCATGTCCCTCTACAGGAGGAATTTTCAAAAATATAAAAAAATCGCCCGGGGACGATGTTTCTATTATTTTTGGACTACATGTTTTTCGTCCAAAGTCCGCCTGTAGGGGGACATACCCGACCTAACTCTAGGGGAACGAACAATGACAGAAACATAATAACTTGGAGATCCGCGCAGTTTCTCGGATCTGCGCTGGCGCCCTCCTGGCGGCGCCTCCGGCGCCCTCCCTGGCGCGCTCCGCGCGCTAGGGAGGGGGGTACAGCGCGTGACCCCTACCCGCACCCCCCACGATTTCTAAGCGGGGGTGGGGGTTCACTTTTTTTGGGAGCTCCCGAGCGAAGTGAGCCCCCCCCCCCATAGAACTCATCGTGTGGGGTGGAGGTTGGGCTCGCCTGTGGCCAGCAACGCGCGGACCTCCGCGTTTTGATGCTTCTGTCATTTTTTGTTTCCC
>CAUYUJ010009324.1:219390-251890 GCA_963575745.1 Prorocentrum cordatum
GGAGGCAGAGGCGGAGGAGGAGAAGGAGGAGGAGGAGGAGGCGGAGGAGGAGGTGGCGGAGGAGGAGGCGGAGGAGGAGGAGGAGGAGGATGAAGAGGAGGATGAGGATGACGAGGATGAGGGGGAGGGGGAGGAGGAGGCGGAGGATGAGGAGAAGGAGGAGGGGGGGGGGCGGATGATGATGCTGATGCTGATGCTGATGCTGCTGCTGAGGATGATGAGGAGGAGGAGGATGATGGGGCGGAGGAGCAGGATAAGGAGGAGGAGGAGGAGGAGGAGGAGGAGGAGGCTGCTGCTGCTGCTGCTGCTGATGCTGATGATGATGATGATGATGATGCTGACGATGCTGATGCTGATGTTGATGATGATGATGATGATGCTGATGATGCTGATAATGATGATGTTGGTGATGATACGGATGCTGTTGCTGCTGCTGATGATGATACTGCTGATGATGATGCTGATGCTGATGCTGATGCTGATGATGATGCTGATGCCGATGATGATACTGTTGACGCTGCTGACGATGATGATGATGCTGCTGATGATGCTGATGACGATGATGAGGACGATGATGATGATGATGCCGATGCTGATGCTGATGCTGATGATGATAATGCTGGCGCTGATGATGATGCTGATGGTGATGGTGATGGTGATGATGATTATGCTGATGTTGATGATTGTGCTGATGCTGATGCTGATGATCATGGTGATGCTGATGTTGCTGCTGATGATGATGATGCTGATGCTGATGAAGATGATGCTGCTGCTGATGATGCTGCTGAGGATGCTGATGATGCTGATGATGCTGATGATGCTGATGCTGATGCTGATGCTGCTGCTGAGGATGATGATGCTGATGATGACGATGCGGCTGATGATGATGATGATGCGAATGCTGATGCTGATGATGATGATGATGATGATGATGATGATGATGATGATGATGATGTTGCTGCTCATGTCACTGCTGCTGATGCTGCTGCTGATGATGATGATGATGCTGCGGATGCTGATGCTGCTGTTGCTGCTGCTGATGAACATGATGATGCTGATGATGCTGATGATGCTGATACTGATGATGATGCTGATGATGATGCCGATGATGATGATGATGGTGATGCTGATGATGTTGATGATGATGCTGATGATGATGATGATGATGCGGCTGACGATGATGATGATGACGATGCTGATGACGATGATATTGTTGTTGATGATGCTGATGATGATGTTGCTGATGATGATGATGCTGATGATGTTGATGATGATAATGATGATGATAATGCTGATGATGATGAGGATGTTGATGATGATGATGATGATGATGATGATGACGATGATGATGATGATGCTGATGCTGCTGCTGCTGCTGCTGATGCTGATGATGATGATGATGATGATGATGATGATGCTGCTGCTGCTGATGATGATGATGATGATGATGATGATGATGATGATGCTGCTGCTGACGATGCTGATGATGATTATGATGATGATGATGATGATGATGCTGATGATGATGATGATGATGATGATGATGATGATGATGATGATGATGATGATGCTGATGATGATGACGATGATGATGATGCTGATGATGCTGATGATGCTGATGCTGATGCTGACGATGAGGATGCTGAGGGGGAAGATGTAGCGGATGATGAGGATGGGGAGGAGGATGAGGATAGGAAGGGTGAGGAGGAGGCGGAGGAGGAGGATGAGGATGGGATGAGGTGGAGGAAGGAGGAGGAGGAGGAGGAGGAGGAGGAGGAGGAGGAGGAGGAGGAGGTGGAGGAGGAGGAGGGGAGGGCGAGGGGGGGAGGAGGAGGAGGAGGAAGGGAGGAGGAGGAAGGGGAGGAGGAGGAGGAGGAGGAGGAGGAGGAGGAGGTGGAGAGGAGCGAGGAGGAGGAGGAGGTGGTGGAGGAGGAGGGGAGGTGGAGAGGAGGAGAGGAGGAGGATGGAGGCGGCGGAGACGGTGACGGAGGCGGAGGCGGAGAAGGAGGTGGAGGCGGTTCTGAGGCGGACGAGGAGGATGAGGAGGAGGAGGAGAAGGAGGAAGATGAGGATAGAAGGACGAGGTGAGAAGACTAAACACGGAGGGATGAGGAGGTTTGAGGAGGAGGATTAGGAGGGGCGGAACATTGAGGGAGGCGGGAGGCGGAGAAGGAGGAGGCGGAGGCGGAGGCGGATGATGAGGACGAGGGGGCTGGGGTAGGCTGGGGAGGAGGGAGAGGATGGGGAGGAGGACGAGGAGGATGAGGAGGATGCTGAGGAGGAGGAGGAAGAGGCCGAGGCGGAAGTGAGGAGGCGGATGAGGCGGAGGAGGAGGAGGAGGAGGATGAGGAGGAAGTGGAGGAGGAGGAGGAGGAGGAGGGGGAGACGAAGGAGGGGGATGAGGAGGAGTAGGAGGAGGATGAGGCTGCGGAGGATGAGGGGGAGGAGGAGGGGGATGGGGTGGTGGTGGTGGATGATGATGATGCTGATGCTGATGCTGATGATGATGCTGATGATGATGATGCTGATGATGCTGATGATGATGCTGATGCTGATGCTGATGCTGATGCTGATGCTGATGATGCTGATGATGATGATGATGCTGATGCTGATGCTGATGATGATGATGCTGATGATGAGGAGGAGGAGGATGCGGAGGAGGTGGATGAGGCGGAGGAGGAGGAGGATGCGGAGGAGGAGGGGGAGGCGGATGATGCTGATGATGATAATGATGCTGATGCTGATGCTGGTGATGATGATGATGCTGATGATGATGATGATGATGACCATGCTGATGACGACGCTGATGCTGCTGATGATGATGACGATGCTGATGGTGCTGATGATGATACTGCTGCTGCTGATGCTGATTCTGCTGATGCTGATGATGCTGATGATGCTGCTACTGATGATGCTGATGCTGATGCTGATGCTGATGATGATGCTGAGGATGCTGATGAGGAGGGGGAGGATGACGACGAGGAGGAGGATCAGGAGGCGGATGCTGATGCTGCTGATGTTGATGATGCTGACGCTGATGAATATGATGCAGATTCTGATAATTTTGATGTTGTTGTTGATGATGACGGTGATACTGCTGATGCTGATGATGCTGATGATGCGATTCCGATGCTGCTGATGATGCTGATGCTGACGATGATGATGATGATGATGATGATGCTGCTGCTGCCGCTGATGGTGATGCTGATGCGGCTGATGATGATGCTGCTGATGATGCTACTGCTGATGATGCTGCTGATGCTGATGATGCTGATGATGCTGATGCTGATGCTGATGACGAGGATACTGATGAGGCGGAGAAGGACGAGGAGGAGGAGGATGACGAGGATGAGGATGACGTGGAGGAGGCGGAGGAGGATGAGGAGGAGGAGGTGGAGGAGGAGGATGCTGATGATGGTGATGCTGATGATGATGCTGATGATGATGACCATGATGATGATGATGCTGATGATGATGATGACGATGATGCCGCTGCTGCTGATGATGATGATGATGATGATGCTGATGGTGGTGGTGATGATGATTATCATGATGAGGATGATGATGATGATGATGATGATGCTGACGCTGCTGCTGCTGCTGATGATGACGATGATGATGATGATGATGCTGATGATGCTGATGATGATGCTGATGATGATGATGATGATGTTGATGATGACGATGCTGATGATGCTGATGATGCTGATGGTGATGGCGATGATGGTGATGATGACGATGATGATGATGATGATGATGATGATGATGATGATGATGCTGATGATGATGATGATGATGCTGATGATGATGCTGATGATGATGATGTTGTGATGTGATGATGATGTGATGTGATGCTGATGATGATGATGCTGATGATGATGCAGCTGCTGTGATGATCGATTCTTATGACGTGCGCGAAGAGTCGCGGACTGAGATTGATGACGGACGAGGGCGAGTTGAGGCGGCGGAGCGGGGGGAGGCAGGTGGAGGTCGGACGCGGAGGAGGAGGAGGAGGAAGGAAGGAGGACGGGGAGGAGATGAGGAGAGGAGGAGGAGTGTGGCGGAGGAGGATTAGGAGGAGGTAGGAGGAGGAGGAGGCGGAGGAGGAGGAGGGGAGGAGGAGGAGTAGCAGGAGGATGAGGGAGGAGGAGGAGGGAGGAGAGGCGGCAGGAGGAGGAGGAGGAGGAGCAGGGGGTGGTGATGGTGGTGGATGGGCATGAGGAGGAGGAGGAGGAGGAGGAGGAGGAGGAGGAGGAGGAGAGGAGGAGGAGGAGGAGGAGGAGGGAGGAGGAGCATGAGGAAGAGGAGGAGGAGGAGGAGGAGGAGGAGGAGGAGGAGGAGGAGGAGCTATGGAGCTATGGAGCTATGGATATTGCGACAATGGCGGTTACAATCATGAGACTCTTATACATCGAGGCCACTGACAGGCACCTGCGTGCATGCACAAACGATGCGAGTCGGACATACGAATCTGACCTTCAATTACGTGCTGCGGGACACCGTGCCACCTCACGAGTAACATGTTCACCCTATTGCCATGCCCACAAACACGAAGACATTGAGACCGAAGAGCCCATTGGATGGCCAGAGAACAGCACAAGAGAGACATCCCCCTTCATCGCGATGCTGAAGGGACTCAACATGGATTTGCACCTGCGCGCCATAAGCAGTACGCGACGATGGTTCCAGAACACCTGACCAACCTGCCAGCAAAACCTGAACAGTGCCAGGCCGTAAGCTACCCTGCACATATCTCTCAAAATGCATGCGCCCAGACCAAAACAATAAGGCACACTGAACACAAAGCTTCCCACATGTGCAGCGAGCAATATCCTGTTCCTCCACTTGACTGTAAGGTGTGTTGTGCCGACAGCGAAAAACCAGTAACACCCATCCAGGCTGCACAAAAAGATGATGGGATACGCCCGGCCGACAGGGGGACGGCTTGAGGGGCACGAACGTCCGCGGCACGTCCTCTCGCCTGCCGACTGGGACGGACCGTGTTGACGAACAGTAGGAAGGGATACAAAATGCCCAGCCTGCACCTTGCCATGACGAAAGCGACATGGGCGAAGTGAAACAACACCGCACGTGGCCTGCACCGCCAAGGTACTGCTGAGGAAAAAAGAAAATCGCCGAGCCTGACTTCTCTCCCTCTTAGTCACCCGTGGGGTGCGCCTGACCAGAACCATGGAATTCCAGAAGCAAACTCGCCCAACCGGGGTGTCGCAAGATCGCGACGGCAACGCGGCGGGAAGGGCATGCCTAGCAACCAAGGGGCAAAATCAAATGGCAGCAGACGCTCGGGGAGGAGGAGGAAGAGGAGCAGGAGGCGGAGGAGGCGGAGGAGGACGCGGCGGCGGAGGAGGCGGCGGAGGAGGTGGCTGAGGAGGAGGCGGAGGCGGAGGCGGAGGCGGGGGCGGAGGCGGATGATGATGATGAGGAGGAGGGAGAGGAGTGAGGAAGGAGGAGGAGGAGGAGGAGGAGGAGGAGGAGGATGAGGAGGAGGAGGAGGAGGAGGAGGAGGATGCGGAGGATGCGGAGGATGCGGAGGATGCGGAGGATGCGGAGGATGCGGAGGATGCGGAGGATGCGGAGGATGCGGAGGATGCGGAGGATGCGGAGGAGGAGGAGGAGGAGGCGGAGGAGGCGGAGGAGGCGGAGGAGGCGGAGGAGGCGGAGGAGGAGGTGGAGGTGGTGGTGGTGGTGGTGGCTGGCCAATGAAGGCAGGTTAGAAGAAGTCCTCGTCGGAGGCCTCCGAGTCATTTGTCGGGGCCCCGCCGCCGCCCGACTGGCCGAGTACCTTCACTCGGTCCAAGTCGGCGGCTCGCAGCCCAAAGGCCGACAGGACTGATGCCTGCGAGGGCAAAAGGAATGGTCCTGCCGCGGCAGCCCCGCCCGTGGCGGGGCCCGAGCCTGCGGAGGGCAGCACATAACGAAACTGGTTGGCTGAGCACGAGGGCCTGCGAAGAACGCCGATAGTGGGGGTGCTTCCCCCGCTTGATGCGCCTCAGGAGGGACCTAACCTTCGGGTCCGCTGGTTTCCGCTCACAGCGAGGCAGCAGCAGACCGCCAGGCTTCCCCGAGGTGTAGCCCCACACCTGAAACAAAACAAAATCTTGAGCGACTCCGCGGACGGCCCCTCGACGTCGCACCTGAGCAAGCCATGCCCGCGGACATAAAAGGCATTCAGGGCATCCTCGGCCGACAGGTCACCGTCCATCCCGCCCACCTCCACGACGACATTAGACCACGGCCTTGGGGATCGACATGGGGGGAGGCGTTCGCTTGGCTCGTGAGACGAGGGGCAAGAGGGACGAGAAACACGAGGTCATGAGTGGCAGGGTGAGGCGGTGCGCCTTCGTGTCGAAGAAGTGCCGCGCCACCGGGGGGGTTCGAGAAGCAGGGGGCGCAGGCCGCGGGGGTGTACGGGCACCGGGCCTGCGGCACCTTCGGCGACACGATGGCCCAGGCGCGCCGACGCTTTGGCATGTCTCAGGCGGCGCCTACGCGGGGCCGCTGCTTGGCCGCGCTGCTCGCGCTGCGAGCGGGAGACCTGGATCCTGCGGCCAAGCTGCTTGCTGAGACGGTGGGCCTTTGGCTGCGTGCCTGGCGAGAGGAGCCAGGGCTGCGACGGGGGGTGCGGCAAGCTTGGGATAGACTGCATCGCCGCATGCAGGAGCTTCCCGAGGGGCAGCGACTTCGGCGCGTGAGGGGTCCCTCAACGGCCACCGTCCTGCACTTGATGGAGGCAGGTTGGGACCCTCGGCAGGCTACAGCGTGGGGGCTACCTGCTAGCCACCCAGCTGCGGGGGACACGTGGAAGTTCGACGATGAGATGTACAGTGGGCTTGCCGCGCTGGACTCACACCAAGGGTTCTTGACGGATTTCAAGCAGACGTTGAGACGCGCCCTGTGGCAGAGGGCGAGTCTGCACTTTTGGTGCGCTGGCCTGGAGCAGGGCGTGGACTGCACCCCTCCTACCAGATCTTGCTGCAGGAGTTGGCGGCTATACCTGTGTATGGCCACAGGCTGTCAGAGGTCACGCTCGCGCGCGCTGTGGGGGGCTGCTGGCCACGCCAGCGCAAGAAGGGCGAGGTGGGCAAGTTTGCGGGTGCGGTTGAGTGTCCCAGGTGTCGCAAGGCGAATTGCGTGGCTCAGGACCCCGTGTTCCTCCCCCTTGAATTATACTTGCGTCATTTTCTGTAAACCTCCAGGTGCGCTGGTGGATTTGTTCACTCCAGTCAAAATATGCAGTATCATGGGGACCTACAGTTGTGGTGTTGTGTTGGCTGTGGCAGCTTTGGGTCTCAGCAGCTTCTGGCCCTTGGGAGAGAGAGAGAGAGAGAGAGAAACAGAGTGTGTGTGTGTGTGTGTGTGTGTGTGGCGCCCCCCACTCCCACCAGGGCCCAATATGTGCGACGAATCGCCCAGGGCTCGTGGCCAAAGGTCTTGAGCAAGGCCGAGAAGGCCTTCAGGCGCAAGATAACAGTTAAGACTAACTGTTGCCAGATCGGCTCGTCTAACGTCAGTGAGAAACAGAAGGCTTGAGCCGCGCAGTAGTTAATGTGTGGAATGAATGACTTAGTCATATAGTTATGCTCATGCTCATGCTCCTCCTCTTGCTCCTTCCTCTCCCCCCCCGCCCCTCGCCCCCCTCCCCCTTCCTCCCTTCGCCTCCTCCAGGCTGCTTCGGGGACAGCGTCGGAAGGGGTCCTGGTGGTCAGGTCCACCTCGGGCTGCCCGCTGGCGTCCGACAGCCCGCACCAATACCCATAGCCAGTCCTCCTCCTTTCGACACACCCATGGGTGTCTGTGTGTATATGTCTCGTTCGTAGTCCAAGGCTCGAAGAGGAGCAGGACCGTCGGAGCTGTAAGGTAGCGTAAACAGCGTTTCCGCAGTGTTGCTTAGGTGGAGTTGTTCGCGCTGTTGTATGTGCCGGGCCCCATCGGCCTCCTATGACACAATGCATGCATACATACATACATTCATACACACACATACATATATACATACATACAACCATACATACAACCATACATACATACATACATACATACATACATACATACATACATACATACATACATACATACATACACACACACATACATACATACATACACACATACATACATGCATGCATGCATGCATACACACAATCATACACACATACATCCATGCATACATACGTACATACATGCATGCATACATACATACATGCATGCATACATACATACATGCATGCATACACACATACATGCATACATACATACATACCTACACACATACATGCATGCATGCATGCATGCATGCATGCATGCATGTATGCATACATACATGCATCCATCCATCCATACATACATACATACGTACGTACATACGTACATACACACATACATACATACATACATACATACATACCACCTCTAGAAGACTCCTCAGGAGCAGAGGCAGTGTATAGCCGAGTCTTGAGCGGGCGTCGCCGGAAATGCAGCTGCAATGTTCGGGCGGGTGCGGACGGCATCCAGAGGGCGGGGGGTCTCATGGTCTAGAGGGGTGTTCTGGTGCCAGTCACCATGCGGATGTTGAACATCCATCTCCTCCTGCTCCATCACCCCCTCCTTCTCTTTCACTCCCTCCCGAGGTCTTGCGCTTCCCGGTGCACTGCCTGAAGGAGCTGCGATTCTACGTGGTGCCGCTGATCAGTGCGCTGGTGCCCACTATCACGGTCGGCGTGGCCATGCACATGCAGGCCGCGGCGTCTCGGAAAGCGGAAGGGCACGTCTGGCAGCTCAGTTGGTTTGCGAGGCGGGAGGAGGCGGATGAGGAGGAGGAGGAGGAGGATGAGGAGGAGGAGGAGGAGGAGGAGGAGGAGGAGGAGGCGGAGCAGAAGCAGGAGGAGCAGGAGGATGTGGTGGAGGCTTCGAAGGAGGATGATGAGGAAGGGGAGGGGGAACAGGATGAGAATGAGGATGAGGAGGTGGATGAGGAGGAGGAGGAGGACCAGCAGGAGAACGAGGAGGAGGAGGAGGAGGAGGAAGAGGAGGAGGAGGAGGAAAAGGAGGAGGAGTAGGCTCGAAGATCGAGGTTTGGAGTTTTTGAGCGCGTTGATACTTTTCTCGGCCTCTCCTGGGGCTCCCACGTGGCTGCGGCTGGATGCGCCTCGCAATTCTGGCCAGAGGAGGCGGAAGCTCAGAGTAAATCCATGATGTATCAGCGATGCTGCAGTACTCCCCCCTCGCTCCAAGCCCCCTCACTTAGAGGTCTTTACAGGCACTCCCCGAGTATCATTGTACCACTCTCGTGCAGCGAGGAAACATCCGTTGTCGTCGTTGTTGATGTTAGCCCGCTGTGCTTCGATAGCGAGGCGCATGAGTCCATTGTAGTGCTGGTCGAGGTAGTTTGTCGGTAAGCTTCTTGTCGGGTGTTCAATTGTGCAGGCTATCTCTTGGATGGTTCTTCTGGTAACAACCAGGTGGTGCTTTCGTCCATGCTGCGCTGCCTTCCGTAGTAGCTGTGCAAGTCGTCGTCGGTCGATGATAAACTCGAAGGGCTGGTCGGAAATGTACTCCTGCATCTTCTTCTGCTGGCTGTTGGGAAATGCTGCGGTGGCTGCCTCCATGATGCTGAGCGTGTAGAAATAGGCGTGCTGGTCAAGGCTGGTATACCAGTCGGGGATCGCAGTCGCATCGAACATCAGCTTGAATTTGTTGATCGCCTCCTCGTTCGTCAGCTTCGTTTTGTCGATCTTTGGGAGCAGCTTCTCGTTGGCCCTGGTAACTATTTGGCAAGCCACTTGTGCAAGCACTGGTGTATGATCTTCTCGTGGTTGGCCACTTTTTTATCCATATATATGTATATATCATCTTAATATATATATATATATATATGTATCGTCTCTAGGTCTGGCATCGTCATGCATGTTGCCACAGCTTGAACTAGTTCTCCGCTTAACATGATGTAGTATGATGTAGTCAGCGCGGTGTCCGTGTACATGGGCATCTTTCCACGTATGGTGATCTTCGCCGTCTGATTTATGGGCGTTGACAATTGGCGTGTGTGCCGTCGCCGCCACTTCGTGTAGCCGCTGTCCATGTTCATTTTGTTGCTGTTGTAGTCCTGTGGATCCAGCCCATTGTGATGTCGTGGATCCCACTCGCCCGTTCGCGTCGATGAAGATTATGGGCGGGTTGAACTTCGATGCGTTTTGATGCGGTACTCCCAGACTTCGTTTCGTTCTTTGGTGTTCTTCTTTTTTTCGTGCGGAGCATGCGCAACACATGCGATGTGCTCGAAGGCCTTCGCTTGGATCCGCACGAGTAGTCGTGGCCTGGCTGCGATGGCGTGGAAATCCGATGGTTGCAAAAATAATGGCCCCATTGGTGTTGTAGCATATGGTAGCGTAAGGTGTGCCCGTAATTCGCAACCGCAGTTGTAGTTGTGGTGTGGGTTGCTTATCATGTGGTACCCGTTGCTGGCAGCTACTCGTCGCTCCTTCTTTCCCTCCTGGATCCCAATGAGGTGTACTCCGCGATGTTGTAGCTGACGTCGTATGATCGGCCTCCGCCACCCACTGGTCAGTCTTCCTGCTCTGGTCATATTATTCTTGACTGTCGGCTCCACTTCTCTGGTGCTTTCGACGTTATAGGCCATGATGTTGATCTTGATCTCCGCTGCGATGTTAGTAGTCTCCGTCGGCGCTATCATGTACTCGGCCTTGGCGTCGCGCTTCGTGCTCTCGAAGATGAGGCTGCTGTCTTGCTTCGCTGGGTATGCGTGGCTATCTCGGTTATGATTGTCTAGTACCTTGTCCCATTGGTAAGATTTGCTGGTAGTCATGGCGAGTTGGAAGCTCCGCGGGATGTTGTTGGTAGGCTCGTTCTTCTCGTGCTTCTTCCGCTCGCGCTTTGATGAACAAATAGCTAGTTCGTTCCAAGGCATCCCTTGGTGGCTTGGCGCGTGGTGGAGGTCGATGCTGGCGATGGTGCTGGCGCAAGCGAATACAAGCTTGAGGTGCATGGCGAGGTCGTGGTCTGCGGTCGAGGTTGCCGTGCCGTGGCATATGTCGATGACCGTCTTGTAGTCTGTAAAGATATTGGTGTGCTGCCATTCGTTGGCCGCAGTGATCCACATGAGTATCTGTATTACTGCCATAATCTCGCCCGTGGCGTTAAACTACGCGGTGCTTTTGCGGTCCATGTTGTGGCTATTGCTGACGATGCCGTAGTAAGCGCCCCTGAATGTACGTTCTTGCAACATATTGGTTTCCTGCAGAAGTATAAAAGCCCAGGAGCAGCTGTCTTTCTTCTTAATATTGTAGGACGCGTCCGTGTAGAAGTTCTCCGTCTTGTGGCTGTTGTTGCCATTGGGGGTCGAGTCGATGGCATGCCGCGCTGCGGGGTGCAGGTCGTCGCCGTAGACGTTGTGGTATAGGGTCGGTGCTGGCGTTGCTTGTGTCAGTGCCTTCAAGCTGCTGGCGTGATCGAGGTCGCACTTGGTGTCGAACTGTCGGTGGTTGATGCTGTATTGGCGTAGTACTTGTTGTCGGGATCCTTCTTGGTCGGATGTTTGCGTTGCTACCCAGTAAGTTTTAGGTTGTTTAGGTTGGCCCTTGTTTGGTTTTATTCTGAATGGTTGCATGGCTCCGGTTGTGCACGTTGTCGAGCTGCTTTCGTTATCTTGTGGCTTTGCTCGTCGATGTCGTCGCGGCTGTCGGAATGGTAACATTGCGGTTCGTATGTCTTGCGTTGGCTTGTAGTGGTGGTCATCTCTTCGTCGTGCTCCTACACCGGTGCCCTGTGATGCTGTCAGGGCTGCCGTCTTATCGTTGGCGGTTTGTAAAGCGTGCTGTAAATTGTTGGTAGGTTGTGTCACTACTTGTTGCGTATGCTGGTGGTCGGCTGTTGTGTCATGTGAACTCTTCCTTCGTTGTTGTGGTAGTGGGTGTGTCGGTCGCTGGGTCGGCGTGCTTATCGTGGGGTCGGTGTGGGGTCGGCTTGTTGCTGGTCGTGGAGTAATGGTGGTGGGCGCACTTGTTTGCCTCCATGCACCGACTTCAAGTGGGGTTCGTGGCTGTCCCACCTCGTCCCGCTATGGCTAGGGGTCACTGTGCCCTCGGTGGGGGCGAACCCCAGACCCAGTGCTTGCTTCTGCTCTCGGTGGGGTGTGTCACGTCTGTCCTGTGCGCCGCCTCTTGGGCGTTCGGGTGAGCTCCACCTCCGCCTTTGGGATGGTGGGGGTGGCGAGCAAGGGCGGACCGCGGGGTCGCGGGTAGTGGCCGTCCTGCCCCCCCCTCTGCCCCTCACCATCCCCCTTGGCAGGCGCGGGCAGTACTCGTCCTGCCCCCCCGCCCTTCGAGCCCGTCTCGAAGTTTGGTCCGTGCCTCTCCAAGACAGCGTTGACTTGCACGCGCTTTGGTGGGTTGTGGCTGTCGGGTGTGTCGTCGTTGTCGTCGTCAGCGTCGATCATCGCGTCGGCAAGACCACTGAATTGGTTGTGCAAGGGTATGTGTGATGGTCGTTGTAGCTGTCTCTGATGTTGTCGTTGACTCCGTCGTGCAGGTCGTTGTTTGCACTGCAGTTGTGGTGGGCTCCTTCGAGTCGGGCCTCGATCTTCGTGTCGTGGTCGCACTCCTCGTCGTCGTGGTCGTTGCAATCTGTCCTGTCGATGTGCAGATCATTTAGGAAAGTCTCCTCGATGTTGTCGAATTCATTTCAATGAACAGCATGTTGTAGCCTTCGTGTTGGTCAATTCCAGAAGTGCGGCGTCTCTGGGCCAAAGTGGCTAGTCGCCTTGTGTCTGCTGTGTGCGGGAGGCCGGTCGGGTCGCGGTGGACTGTGCACCACTGGTCTCGCTGGCTCCCGCCTCGGTGGTGTTGTGCTTATGAAGCGTGCTGTCTTGAGTAGTGGCTTTCCTGTGCTGGTCTCGGGGATACTTCGAGATCCAGCTTCGTTTCTTTGGCTGGTTGTCGTGGGGTCGGCTCGACTAGAGGTTCCCGTCCTCGGAGTCGCTTGGCCTGGCCCATGGCCGAGGTGGCCGTGCAAGTAGATTCCCCCCTGCTCTTGGCTCTTCTCCTTCTCAGAAGTCGGATGTTGCTTCGCTATTTTTTTTACAGTGTTTTTGTTTTTCGCTTCGCGTGTGTGCTAGTGGTGGCGCCCGCCTGTGCTCCGTCTCCCCAATTAGAGCTTTGCGTAGCCCGCCTAGCTTTTAACCGGAAGAGGCTGGCTCTCGACCCGCAGACCAAAAAAGTGAGCTAGTGGTTGGTCGAGTTGGTTGTGTTGACGTCGGGGGGTTGAGGTGAGCTGTCCCCAAAGCGTGCACCTCAATGTCGTCCCGAGTGCTATTTCTCCCTAGTGGAGATGGAGGTGGGGCCATCGGGTTGTCTGCTGTCACCGCACGTGTCGATCGGCATCGGTCCTCAGGCTGGATGCTAGTTTCGAGATTGCTCTCAGGCGTGTTCCCTGTGGTCTTTTGGATACGACCGCAGGCTCTGCTTGCTGGTGTGGTGGTCGGACTCCCCGTCTGGGCCAGCAGCCCCCCATCGGGTTCAGTCCTACTCAGTTTTTTGGCGACGTTGGGTCGTCAGACCCATCGTGGTTGTCGATTGGTATTGGCAGTCGGTCTGTTGGGTAAGTGAATCCATCTCCTGCGTCGTGTATGCGCACCTTGCGCGTTGGTCGTTCGCGCGAGCTGCTGGTTCTGAGAGCTGACTTGGCTCTTGTCGGCGGAGCTGAGTGTGCTCTGTCGGGTGTACCGAGGTGAAAGCGCGGTGGAGGCTCGATAGGCTGCAAGGGAATTGTCGGCGTGATGCTTTCGATGGTCATCCGTCGTGGTGTTGTTGGTGCGTCACTTTCTTCGTCTCGGCTGATGTCTATCAATATGGTCGTAGTGGGTTGTCGGTTCGATTTGATGTCGTCTTTGTTGATCTCGGGTGGTGCTGATAGTGCCCGTACTTGTGGGAAGATGGATTTCCTTGGATCAAAGTCTGGGGTTGGTTGTTCGGCAGGTGGCGTCGGACTTACTGGTGGCGTCGGGGTCAGTATTGCATCCGCGTTGTCTATGTTGTCTCGGAGGTCGTCGTCGTGGTCGAGGTTTGGTATGGGCGTCTTCTGACTGTCGTTAGTTCGTGGTTAGTCGAGTCTGACAAGTGCTTCTTCTGGGTGCACTGTTGGCGGTGGGGTGCAAAATGCTGATGTTGGTTCGGTCAGTGGTGGAAGTGGTGGTGCTTGTTCTGCTGGTGGTCATGGTGCAAAGCCAAGCTCCTCCCTCCTCCTCCTCCTCCTCCTCCTCCTCTCCTCCTCCTCCTCCTCCTCCCTCCCCTCCCCCCCCCTCCCCCTCCCCCCCCCCTCCCCCTCCCCTCCCCCTCCCCTCCCTCCCTCCTCCTCCTCCTCCTCCTCCTCCTCCTCCTCCTCCTCGGTTCGGCTGACTCGCAGTCGGCTGCACTCGGCCGGTTGCTGCGCCGCTGCGTCCCCCCTGCGCTGCCTCCGACCCGTTGGTTTCCGTCGGTGCCGTTTTTTTTCCCCCCCGATGTCGGTCTGGTCAGTTTTCGACCTTGTTATCGCCGTTGGCGTCGCAAAGGGGAGGTACGGCGATCCCACTCCCTGTGCCCCGACTCGTTGCGGCGTTCTGTTGGACAGACAGTGGGGACGATCTCGGGGACATGCGAGAGGGGCGTCCGTCCTCGATGTGGGTGCAGCCGAGCAGCCCCCCAGGGTGTATCCTTGTGGAAGAATGGAGAGGAAGCATACTGCCAAATAGTTTCCAGATGTCTAAAACATGTTTCAAACATGTTAAAGATCAGCAAAAAGCATGTTTGAAACATTTCCAGAACATGTTCTACATATTTTGAACAAATGTTTCATTCAACGATCGGATTCTTAGATGGTCCACTGTCATGGCGTCCACAAGTGTCTCCCCGAGTTTCCCCTCGTTCTGTGCGGCCAGGTGCGGTCTCGGAGGGGACCTCGGGCACCAGGAGAGGCACTCGCCTGCGAGCCCGTGCTTCCTCCGACCCCCGAGGCCTGCCCCCCCCCCCCCCCCACTCGGCGGCGCCCCCCCCCTGGGGGGGACGTGCGAGGGCGAAGGCCTGTTCAGAAGGCGGCGGGGCTTGTCAGAGTAGACCCTCTGGCCTTCCGAGAAGTTTCTCGCGCCTCCCGTGAAGTCGGGCCAGGATTAGCTCGGGCCTGTCCCCCTACAGGGGGGATTCTCGACGAGGAACATAATATACCCAAACATGCCCTAAAAAGGTCAAACAATGCTCGAAACATAGTCCCCCGACTATTTTTGGATTATTTTTTGATTATTTTTGAGGTATTCTTATTTTTCGTCGAAAATCCCCCTGTAGGGGGACAGGCCCGACTTAAGGCCAGGAGGAATATTCAAAAGTAGTCGGGAAATCGTATGGGGGCGATTTTTCGATTAGCTTTGGAGTATCTTGGGGTACTTTCTGGCTGCTCTTAATTTCTCGTCCAAAATCTGCCTGTAGGGGGACATGCCCGACCTAAGCCTCCCGTGCAAGGCTTCGAACACTTCTCAGAGGCGATCGCAAACATGGATCAAGGGGGCGTGGATTAGCGACGGGTCCCGTTTCCATGGGAAATCGCTGACTTCCGCCGCCGAACGAGGCGGCACGGGCCGCATTTTGGGGAGGGCACCTCCCCCGATCCATGGATTAGGCGACCGCGCGCCACATCCACGGATCGCGAATCGATGTTTGCGCGCCCCCGAAAGGCTTCGGACACTCCTCAGAGGCCCGAGGGCCTTCCGAGCCTTCCGAGAAGGCCCCGCCCCTTCTCGCTTCCTCCCCCCCCCGGCGCGCCGCCGCTTCGCCACGCCTCCGCTGTGCCCAGTGGCTTGGCACCGCGCGTGCATGTCTTCTCGTTGAGGACCGTCGAGGAGCAGCCTGCATCACCTCGCGGAAAAATGCACGCACGACATTGAGAAATTCAGCGGCGAGCGAGGGGGGGAAGTGAGAAGTAGAAGGCCTTCTCAGAAGGCGGCGGGACTCCTCAGAGACCCTCGCGCCTCCTGAGAAGTTGTTTCTGTCTCCGGGGAAGGCTCAGAAAACTTCTCGGAAGGCTTGGGGACTTCCAAACATTCTGAGAAGGCCTTCTCTTTCTCACTTCCCCCCCTCGCTCGCCGCCGAGGACTGCACGGGGAATGCACGTCCGAGCGATGGCAGGGGTGTGCGTGTTTGTCCGCCTTTCAGCCCAGCTCCAGCAGGCAGCTTCGGGTGCCTCGGGTGGCGCAGGAGGGGGGGCGTTCGGAGAACGTTCCTCCTCCTCCGTTCTCCTCCTCCTCGCCCCCGTCCTCGTCCTCGTCCTCGTCCTCGTCCTCGTCCTCATCCTCGTCCTCATACTCATCCTCCTCGTCGTCCTCCTCCTCCTCATCCTCCTCCCTCTTCCGCCTCCAGTCCAAGGCGAGCCATCTCATCCCCGTGGACGGCCCCATGTCCATGGAGGACCTCTCTCGAGAGTCCATGTCATTTCTCCTGCCCCTCTTCGTGCCCGTGTCTCGAGAGTCTGCAGGGCGGCATAGCCATAAGCATTCGGAGGTCCGCGGTCATTTCTTGGGTCGGTGCTAGAATAGTGGACGACGATCGATGGAGAGGAAGCATGTTGCTAAAACAAATCTGGATGTCTAAAACATGATAAACATGTCTTAAACATATAAAGCACAGGTTTTACCCATGCTTAGAACATGTTCAGAGATTTGTTTAATCATTTTAATTCAATGATAGGATTGCTAGGGTGTCCATTGTCATGGCATCCACAACGCTAGAACCCCCCCGGCGGCGCCTCCACTGTCACCAATGGCGCGCTCCGCGCGCCAGGAAGCGGGTCCAGCGCCGATCCAAAAAATCCGCGCAGACCTTCGGATATGTCATTTGGTGCAGTTGTATTGCTATTGGTTGTTCAGTAGCTTGTTCGTTTGTTCTCTCTCTCTCTCTCTCTCTTTCTCCCCTCTCTTGTATCACGTCTCTCCGGGGAAAAACACACAGACACAGTTCACCGTCGATCCCCAGGAACATATGGGAAGAGATTGGAAGTGGGGGGAAGACAAACCCAGAAAATATGGGAAAATATGGAGAATCCTGTCATTTGTGTCTATTTATTTGTGTGTCCCAGGGCCCCTTCAATTGTCCTGTGCTCGCAGCAGTGCTTCAGACCGGCTCTTGCTGTTGCGGGCCCGTCTGCCTCTTCTTGCTCATTCGCTCCGCTCCTGCCGGAGCGAATCACCGCGTCCTGTGTGCAGCCGTGTACTTCAGAACGGCTCTTGCTGCTGCGGGCCCGTCTGCCTCTTCTGGCTCATTCGCTCCGCTCCTGCCGGAGCGAATCACCGCGTCCTGTGTGCAGCCGTGGTGCGGCGCGGCGACGGCAGGCCTCCAGCGCTGCAGCGTCGGGGCTCCAGGAGGCGGGGGCCAATGCAAGCGGGGGTCAGCCAGGGCGCTGGATCTTGCAGGATCCTGCAGAGCTAGGATTGCGCGGACCCAGGTTTGCGTGAAGGATCTTGCAGGATCTTGCAGGATCTTGCGAGGCCTGGCCGACCAGGGTTTGCATTGACCCAGGTCAGTGCGTCCCCGACAACGGGGCCCCAAGGCCAAGGGCGTCCTCGAGGGCTCGAAGTTCATTTGCGCTTCGCGCTTCGCGGTTCGGCTCCGATTTCTCCTCATCCTCCTCTTCTTCCTTGGGGCGCTGCGCGAGAGCGCGATGTTGCTCGCGCCTCGCGCTCTGCGCAGTGCGAAGCGCGAAGTGAGGCGCCCTTGAAGACAGGCCCGAGAGGAGCCCCCTGGAGGTTCCCCCAAGGAGCTACAAAAAGCGCCCGCAGCCCTGGTCTCCCAGCTCCAATTTCTAACATAGAGGCTCCAGGAGGCCCCCAAGATGGCCCCAAAAGGCCGCCGAAGTGTCCACACAGGCCCTTCAAGAGGGCCCATTCAGTGAAAGAGCCCAAGAGTTCTCGCTGTATTCGATTGTTCCTTGGAACTCAAATTTGTTTACAAAGTGTGGCTCGAAGATGCATCGGAGGCCCACAGAGTCTCCAAGAGAGCCCCAATGTTGCCCAAGGATGCCCCAGGACTGCTCCGATTACCAAGCCTCAGTGCGACTTCAGACACCCACGCGTGGGCTCCCGAGTCGAGGGCCCGATCATCGGGACACGGCCCCTCTTGCGCGCTATACTCTTGGCCCCGTGGCATGTGGATTTCGAGCGCGTCCGAAGCGATACATATACACATATATGCATTTGTATATATATATATATATATGCACGCATACATCCATATATTACTTCTTCTATACCTATATATAGATGTGTCGTCCACTTGAGTTCATCAGTGCGTCGGAGGGAAGTGTGTGTGTGTGTGCTCTGTACCGCGGCAGCTGGAAATAAGTCGGAGCAGGACGAGGAGGAGTGTGAGGATCAAGGGACGAGGATCAGATTTTGACGTTTTTTTGGAGGGTAGGGGGGGCTTGGA
The DNA here is from genome assembly GCA_963575745.1 of Prorocentrum cordatum. Taxonomy (NCBI): domain Eukaryota; class Dinophyceae; order Prorocentrales; family Prorocentraceae; genus Prorocentrum; species Prorocentrum cordatum. The sequence goes on from CAUYUJ010009324.1 coordinate 237,867, forward strand.
GGCCTCCAGAGGTCCTCGGCAGCCATCCAGGGAGGGGCTGTTAGGCAAGCTGCTGCCCTGAGGGGGGGGGCTCTGCTCTTCGGAATCGTGTCTCTGGCGCCTTGCATTTAACGCTGCGATCGTGCGATCTGTTCGTCAGATGATCGTTTTGGGGACCTTCCTGGGGTTCACCTAGCGAACCTGTTCGACTCTAGCTTGATCCCAGTTCGACTCAAGTTCGACTCAAGTTCGACTCAGGTTCGACTCGGGGTCGACTCAAATCGACGGACGCTCGACGCAGCTTCGACGCAAGAGTAGAGCGATTGTTTCCAGGAAGGTCCCAAGAATAAGCATCCAATGTTCGACCTGCTCGTTGGCATGATACGGCGCACGAGTAAACAGCGATCGAAACCATAATGGCGGTGCATCCAATAATCTAATCAGTTGTCTGATTGCCCTGTCCTTCCTTCATCTTCCCCCTATTGCTCTCCCGCGCTCTTCTCTCCTCCTTTCCAGTCGCTGCGATGCTGTAGTATCTTATGCACTCTCATATGCGACCGTCTTCTGGTCCATGGCGAGAATCAGACGAGGAGTATGATGAGGAGGGGCTCTGAGGAGGAATGGGAGGGGGAGGATAAGTAGGAGGAGGAAATAGGAGAAGGTGGCGGGGTGGGAGGACAGTTTCACTACGGAAGCCCACGTTCTCATGCTCCCTCTCAAAGGTAATGCTCGCTCGGACAGTACCACACATGTCGCTCCTCCTCCACACCTACCCCAAGCCCGCGGGCTGTGCCGCCAGGAGATAAGCAGCTCCGATGAGCTCCCGCTGGCAGTGAGGCTCGCGGGCCTCATCCCGCAGGCATGCCCTTGCTCGGAGGAGGAGCTGATAGGAAGGGAGGAAGCTCAAATATCGAAACGATGTCCCGCTAGCAAATCATAGGAGCCTGGTGTACGCTCTTGATTCCATCTTTACGTCGATTAGCGTCGAGCAGCGCCCGGGAGACGATGCGATAGCGCCGATTTAGCGCCGATTTAGCGTCGATGAGCGTCGATTTAGCGTCGATTGGCGTCGACTTGGCGTCGACCAGCGTCGGTTCGCACGAGCCAACATGATGGTATGGGAGGCTCCCGTGAGTTGCCACCGAGCTACAGTCGGCCCAGATTCGTAGGCCGACCCCGCCAAATCATGCGTACCCTTGTGTCCTGTCTCTCGCGACCCATGCTTCCTACTCCAGATTTCGTAATAAAAGGGAGGGGGTCTGGACCCTCCAAGACAAGCCATTTCAGACCCCCCCCCGTGGGAGAACCCTCCAAAACATCGTCCCCAGACCCCCCCAGGCCCCCCAAGATAGCCTGGAAGAGACCCCCCCCGAAATGAGACCCTCCTCCCTTTATTACGAAATCTGGAGTGCCCTTGTGTCCTGTCTCTCGCGACCCATGCTTCCTGCATTCCCGTGGCACTGTGGCCCTCGGCAGGGTCCTGTGCCCCCTCGCACGTCCTGCCCCATCGAGCCCGACTGCACGGTGGGCAGAACCCTCTCGGCGGTGCGCGCGGAGGTCGTCCTGGGTCGGCGCGGCACCCCCTCCGGCCACGGCGCCGGAGGCCCCCTGACCCCCCATGCGGGAGGAGGTGGAAACGGGGGGGGGAGGAGGAGGAGGAGGAGGAGGGAGGAGGAGGAGGAGGAGGGAGGAGGAGGAGAGGAGGAGGAGGAGGAGGAGGAGGAGGGAGGAGGAGGAGGAGGAGGAGGAGGAGGACCGCTGCAGGACTGCCCGCGGCGCGGGCCTCCGCGGGCCTGCGGCCTGCGCGGCTGCTGCGGCCTCGGGGAGGTTGGCGGAGGAGGGCTTCTCCTCCGCGCCGCCGCTCCCCTCCCGTACGGTAGGTTTGCGTCGTGCCGACCAGCGGCGACCCCAGCGCCGGCGTTCAAGGTTGAACGCCGCCGGCGACCCAGAATCGATCGACGTTGAACGATCGGACGTTGCGGCAGCGGCCGATCGTTCAAGGTTGAACGATCCCTGCGGTGTCAAAAACCAATGCTGGGGTCGGCACGACACGAACCTGCCGTACATGGACATAACATTCGAACCCTGTGGCCCCAGGTGCCCCCCCGACCCCCCGAAATCAATATTGATGGCGTGGCGACGGGGGGGGCGTGAGTGGACAGAAAGATTCGAGCCCCACAGCACCGCCTTTTTCTGAGATCAACATTGGTGTCGGGGGCGCGCGGGTGATTTAGAATCTCCCTCGAATGTGTGAGGGTTCGAATCTATTGTCCATCTACTGCCCCTCACGAAAGCATCGGCTCCATTCCGTGCGGTCCAGCTCTGCAGCCGGTCCGGTTTTTTACCTTGGCCGGCTCGGCTCTGACGTCGGTTCGGCTCCGGCCGGTCCGGTCACGGTCGTCGGTTCTCGGTTCGGTTTTTGGTCCCTTCCTGCTCCCTCTCCGCGCGCTCTTCCTCCTCCCGCCGCCCGGGGTGTTCCCCCCAGTCTGGCCTCGGCAGCATCCCACGGCCGCCCCCGAGCGCGGCGAGGGCTCGCTGCCGCGACCCCAGCAGGTTTGTGCCTCTCCTGGAGGCTGGCGGAGGAGTCGGGGGTGGACAGAACCCCCGACAGTGACACGTCGATTGGTGAACTGTCCGTTTTCGGTTCTCGAGATGGCGCCGTGGCCGTTACTTTCCAGGCTTGCGCCCGCCAGGCTTGGGCCTGGGGTCGTCTTCACTGAACCACGTTTTACTAAAGGGGGGTCTGTCCATCCCCGAAGGAGGGCTTTTCCGCCGAAAGGGGGGGCCCGGCGGGGGAGCCCCCCCGAGAGGCAGCGGCTTCCCCCTCCTCCCCCTCCTCCTCCTCTCCTCCTCCTCCTCCTCCTCCTCCCCCTCCTCCTCCTCCTCCTCCTCCTCCTCCTCCTCCTCCTCCTCTCCTCCTCCTCCTCCTCCTCCTCCTCCTCCTCCTCCTCCTCCTCCTCCTCCTCCTCCTCCTCCTCCTCCTCCTCCTCCTCCTCCTCCTCCCCTCCTCCTCCCTCCTCCCTCCTCGCTTCCCTCCGTGTGGTGGCCCGGGGCCGCGGAGAGGCCTCCTGCGCTCGCCGGGCAGGGCGGGTGGGCCCCGGGCGACGCCGCGGCCTCCGATGATGAGCCCCTCGGCCGGATCGGCCGCCGGGCCCCCTGCTTGCCGCCTCCCTCCTCCAGCCGCCCCTCGCCTCGCGCCTTCCCGCCGCCTCCTTCGTCCCTGGTGCCCGGTCCCCAGGCCCTCCCCTTCGCCCTCCGCCTGCCTCCCTCGTCCTCCGTCCCTCCTCCCTCCTCCCTCGTGGACATCCTCGAGCCTCCTCCCTCGTCTCTCCTCCCCCCTCCTCGTCCTCGTCCCGGCAGGCGGCCTGAACATACATGTTTTCAGGCCCGTGCGGATTTTTCCGATCGGCGCGAGACCCCCCGTGGCGCCGCCCCTGGCGCCGCCCCTGGCGCCGCCTCTGGCACGCGAGGCGCGTCATGGGAGGGGGGGTCCAGCGCCGACCCAAGAGGCCTCGTGGACCTCCGAAGGTTTCTGTGAGCGCTTCCCCCCTCCGCTCCTCGCGCGGCCGCCCTCTTCTTCGTTCCTTCCACTTGCACGCCGGACAATTCGCCGATCAGTTGCCCCGATGAGCCAAACGCTGGAGCGGACTGCCTCTGCCTCGCCGCCGACGACAGACAAAATCTGTGTAGCATCTAATTCATCTGCTCCGACCTGGTTTCTCCGCACTCCTTCTGTCTCCATTGTCCCTCCTCCCTCCTCACTCGTCCGTTCGTCGTTCTACTCCATTTTGCACTCTCCCTCGTCTCTCGTTGGCCTTTCTAGTCGGGTCACTTTTGTGCACTTGCAGTGCGGGCAGCATGCGAAACGTTTTTTGACGGCGCGGGCACGTGGGCAACACGTTTTCGGCAGTAGTAGCGATGCGCACTATCCAGATACCGTCGCAGCCTCCTGCTGGCGACATTATCATGCAGCTGTCGGCTGGCACAGTTTATGATCTTCCCATGTGTCAGCGCTTGCTACGACCGACTCGCGCGTTCGCCGAGTCCGCAACTCAAAGGTTGAGTTTATGTATGGTCTGCGTCGCCGCCAACAACCGCTAGCAGCCTAGAGATATCGTGCCAGCGTTCTGCCGCAGCGGCAAATCTCAGGACTTCCTTGACCCATTTATCCATTACCCCAGTGAGGTGGGCCTCATGCACCGAGGCCTGCCCTCTGGCTGCTGTCTCAAAACGATCTCACCTCTGCCGCGTTTTCGGCTCCTCCTCAGGGGCGCCTCTCGGCCATGCCCAGAGTTGCCCCAAGCATGCAATCGCTGACGCCCGTACTCGATACAGGCTGTTCGAGATTCCCACCGCCAGCTGCCGCTGCCCAGTTATTTCGGCACGAGGATGTTTTTGGGCGTCGTCAGTCGTTGACAGCACCTCCCAGCCGCCGGACGGAGACCGACCGTCATCATCTCTACGACTTTCCCATAGCCTCTGGCTCGCGACACCTGGGCAAGTGCCTGGCCCGCGGAGCCTGTCCCCCCCGATCTGTGGGCGCAGGCCCTGCTGGGCGTCGCAGGCTCCGACGCGCAGCAGCCCCTGCCGAGCGCCTCGCCGTGCGCGGGGTCGCCCCTGCAGACCCGAGACGGGCCGCGTCGTGACATCGGCGAACATCGGCGGCGAGCGAGAGGGGGAGATGAGAGGGAGAAGGCCTTCTCAGAAGGCGGCGGGACTTCTCAGAAGCCCTCGCGCCCTCCTGACAAGCTCTCTGTTGTCTTCGGGGGAGGCTTGGAAAACTTCTCAGAAGACTTGGAAACACTTCCGGGCCCGCTGAGGAGGCCCGCCCCTTCCCACTTCCCCCCTTGGGCCGCCGCCTGGAAAAGCAGGGAGAATCCTGCCCTCTCCCATCTCTGCGAGATCGCCATTCCGCCGTGGCCGTGGCCGTGGGCTGCGTCTGCGGCCAGGGCCCGTTGAGCCGCGCTCCGCTCCCCCTCGTTGGGGCGGCGGCGGGCGCTCTCTCCTTCTCCGGGGCCACGGCCGGAGTGGACGTGGCCACTCCTCGTGCCTCGGGCCCTCCTGCCTCTCCTCATATCGCCCCTCCCTCTGCCCCTCCTGCTGCTCGCCCGCCCTCCCGTGCCCTCCTCTCGCCCGGCAGCCGGGCCAGGCGATCATGGACATCGCGCTCCTCGCCACGTCCCTGAGCCTCTGCGTCACGCTCTGGGCCTGGAAGGCGAGGGAGATGAGGAGGAGGGAGGCAGGGAGGGAGGGAGGCGAGGACGAGGACGAGGAGGAGGAGGAGGCAGTGGAGGAGGAGCAGGAGAGCGGAGGAGTAGGAGGAGCAGCAGCAGCATGATGATGCTGCTGATGATGATGATGACTCTGATGATGCTAACGATGACGATAACGATGATGCGGATGATGATGCTGCTGATTATGATGACGATGATGATGCTGGTCATGCTGGTGACGACAATGATGATGATCAGGATGATGATGATGCTGCCGATGATGATGGGATGATGGTGATGATTGTGGTGGTGGTGGCGTTGGTGATGATGATGATGATGGTGGTGGAAGTGGTGGTGGCGTTGATGATGACGACGACGACGATAACGGCGACGATTGCGACGACGGTGATGATGGCGATCATGATCATGAAGATGATGATCACGATGATGATGATGATGATGATGATGATGATGATGATGATGATGATGATGATGATGATGATGATGATGATGATGATGATGATGATGATGATGATGATGATGATGATGATGATGATGATGATGATGATGATGATGATGATGATGATGATGATGATGATGATGATGATGATGATGATGATGATGATGATGATGATGATGATGATGATGATGATGATGATGATGATGATGATGATGATGATGATGATGATGATGATGATGATGATGATGATGATGATGATGATGATGATGATGATGATGACGATGACGATGATGATGATGATGATGGTGATGGTGATGGTGATGGTGATGATGTGATGATGATGATGATGATGATGATGATGATGATGATTGATGATGATGATGATGATGATGATGATGATGATGATGATGATGATGATGATGATGATGATGATGATGATGATGGTGATGGTGGTGGTGGTGGTGGTGATGATGATGATGATGATGATGCTGATGCTGAATCTGATGCTGATGCTGATGCTGATGATGATGCTGATGATGATGATGAGCAGGACAATGATCGTGATGATGATGGTGATGACGATGATGCTGATTCTCGCGATGATGGTGATAATGAAACTGGTGATGATGATGCTGCTGCTGGCGATGACGATGACGAGGGCGATGCTAACTCTGATGATGATTGTGATGATGCTGATGATTGTGATGATTCCGATAATGATGATGATGACGATGATGATGATGATGATGATGATGATGATGATGATGATAATGATGATGATGATGATGTTGAAGATGATGATGATGATGATGGTGATGATGATGATGATGATGATGATGATGATGATGATGATGACGATGCTGATGATGATGCTGATGATGACAATGCTGATGCTGATGATGTTGATGATGATGATCGTGGTGGTGATGATATTCATTGTAATGATGAGGCTGAGGATGATGCTGAGGATGATGATGATGACGATGACGATAATGACGATGGTGATGATGCTGCTGATGATGATGACGATGATGATGCTGGTGATGATGATGACGACGATGATGATCATGATTCTGATGATAATGCTTCTGATGATGATGGTGATGATGACGATGATGATGATGATGATGGTGGTGGTGATGATGATGCTGATGAAGCTGATGCAGATGATGAGGAGGCTGTTGTTGATGACGATGACGATGACGAGGACGATGATGATGATCATGACTATGATGATGGTGGTGATGACGACGATGCTGATGCTGATGATGATGAGATGATGCCATTATGATGGTGATGATGATGATGATGATGCTGATGCTGATGATGATGATGATGATGATGATGATGATGATGATGATTCTCATGATGCTGACGATGACGACGGCGACCACGAACACCACGACCACCACCACGTCCACCACCACCACCACCACCACTATGGGTACCACCACGACGGCGACGACGACGGTGGCGACGATGACGACGATGACGATGCTGATGACGACGACGACGACGACGACGACGACGGTGTCGTTGATGAGGACGTTGACGAGGATGTTGCTGAGGATGATGAGGATGATGAGGAGGGTAACGACGATGGCGTTCACGGTGACGACTACTACGACTTTGATATTGATCATGATGATGTTGATGTTGCCGATGTTGCTGATGATAATGATGACGATGATGCTGCTGATGATGCTGATGATTCTGAGTCTGTTAGTGATGGGGAGGGTGGGGTGCCAGAGTAAACTCAGGATGCATCAACGATGCCGCAATGCACCTTCCGGTCCCAAGTTTCCCTCTCATAAGCACCAACTCAGATTCATGGGAGGTTCTCGTCTGTTGCCGTCCTACAGGTTTTGCTGTGGAGTGTTCCTGGGTTGCCTGGTGGCTGCCAGGGAGCGCGGTTGTGGTGAGATCGAGTGCCGTGAGAAGGTCCCGCGCGTCGAGACATTCCCGAAAACTTGAGCTGAGCCGGCCCGTATCGCTCTAGACATGCTTCCAAGTCCGTGTTCCGAGATGACCAGATCTGAGATGGTCTTGCCCGTTTCGCTTGTGGCATCCTCGCAACTCTGGGCGCCCAGAGGTCGCGCGAGGGGTGGTCGGGCCCATTTCGCCTGGAGCATCCTGGAAAGTTTGGGTTCGGAGATGCCGTGACCTGAGGTGGCCCCGCCCCTCTCGCATGAGACATCCTCGCAACTCTGGGCCTGGAGATGCCGCCCGCGAGGTGATCCGGCCAGATTCGCGTGAGACATCTTCGCAACTCTGGGTACAATAATGCCGAATGCTGGGTGGTCCGGCCAGATTCGCATGAGACGTCCTCGCAATTCTGAGCAACTGCTGAGGAGGAGTGCGAAGAGAACGAGGAGGAGTGGGAATGAGGGGGAGGAGGAGGAGCGTAGGAGAATGAGGGGTAGGGGAGGAGGAGGAGGAGGAGGAGGAGGAGGAGGAGGAGGAGGAGGAGGAGGAGGAGGAGGAGGAGGAGGAGGAAGGAGGATACTGCTCGCATTTCAGTCAGACAAGTAGTTGTGTTGTCGATGCTTCCAGGGCGCTGCTCGTCGCCAGGGCTGACGCGGCTCGATGGTGCCTTGTGATACGGGCCGGTGCTCTGCCGACCGAGGGTGTTTCACGGGCCTGTGTGCGCCCAGATTGCGGGAATGTCTCGAACGGCCCGTTTGTTTTAGGAGGTGGGCGTGTGTATTGTCGGAACTGCACGGTCCTCGCTGTCTCGCTTGCTATAGGGCTGTTCTGGACCCCTCCAGGGCTTTCCTCGGCTGGCCAGGGGGGGGGGGGACAGGGCACCTGAGCCCGGGTACCTGGGTCGCGGCGGGCAGCCCCGGGCGACCCTGGCAACCCCAACGGCGGTGCAGGGGAGGTGCCGGGGAGGGGTTTTCTTCAAAAGAGCTTGGCGCGCCCCATGGCCCACAGAGGCTCTGGCCCGTTTCACTTTAGACATCCTCGGAACACTGGGCTCCGAGATGAATTGACTTGAGATGCTCTGGCACGTTTCGCCCGAGGCATTCCCACAACTCTGGTTCTACGATGTGGTTGTGGACGTGCTGAGGCCTGTATCGCCTGAGACATCCTCGGACACCCTGGCTCCGAGATGCCCTGACTTGAGGTGTTCTGGCCTGTTTCGCCTGAGATGCCCTCATGACTTTGCGTTCCAAGATGCAATTCGCGAGGTGCTTAGGCCCGTTTCGATGAAGGGATCCTCGGAACCCTCTCCTCGAGATGCCTTGACTTGAGGTGCTTTGTCTCATTCCGCCTGAGACATCCTCCCAGCTCTGGGTTCTAAGATGCGGTTCTCAAGGTGCTCAGGCCCGTTTCGCCAGAGGCATCCTCGGAATCCCAGGCTCCGAGATGCCCTGACTTGAGGCACTCTGGCCTGCTTCGCCTGAGACATCTTGGTGTCCTTGGAACTCTGGGTCCGATCGCCAGGGCGGCCCGATTCGGGGGTTGCCAGCCCATCCCCGAGAAGGCTCTTGGCGGGGCCGCGGTCGAAACAAATCGGTTTTCTAAGGATCAACGGCCTGTGCGAGCATGTGCGGATGGACCGTGGCCTCCCTTATGAGGGGCTCTCGGGTACATGTTCGTGACCCGAGTGTTATGCTTGATGGTGATATTGAGGGAGGTCTTGCTGGGGTTGCCCCCGGTGCCGGGGGAAGCCGGGGACCAAGAGGCCGGAAATATAACAAACAGGAAACCGCCACACACATAAACACACAGTTACACATACATTTACATTTCCGCTTACGCTTAAACTTACACTTACACTTATGCTCACATTTGCACTTACACTTACACTTACACTTATTGTTACTTACACCTACACTTACACCTACACTTACACTTACGATTGCGCTTACACTTACACTTATACTTACACTTTCACTGACACTTACACTTACACTTGCACTTACACTCACTTGCACTTACACTTACACTTACACTTCCACTTCCGTTTCCACTTCCACTTCCATTTCTTTTTCCACTTGCCCTTACACTTACACTTACGCTTACGCTTACACTTACACTTGCTCGTAACTTATACGTACACATATACTTACACTTACACTTGCACTTACACTTGCACTTACACTTCACTTACACTTCCACTTACACTTCCACTTTGATTTCCACTCGCACTTACACTTTCCCTTACGCTTGCACTTACACGCACGCACGCACACGCACACGCACACGCACGCGCACGCGCACACGAACACGCACACGCACACACCCACACGCACGCGCACGCGCACACGAACACGCACACGCACACGCACACGCACACACAGGCACACGCACAGGCACACGCACACGCACACGCACACGCACACGGACACGCACACGCACTCGCACACGCACACGCACGCGCACGCGCACGCGCACGCGCACGCGCACGCGCACGCACACGCACACGCACACGTACACGCATACGCACATGCACACGCGCGTGCACGCGCACGTTCACGCACACGCACGCGCACGCGCACGCACGCACGCACGCGCACGCACGCACGCACGCACGCACGTACGCACGCGCACACATTTACCACACACCACACACGCATGCGCGCACGCACGCACGCACTCAGACAGACACACACAGACACACAGACACACACACAACCACACAGACACACATACAGACACACACAGACATACACACATACACACAGACACACACACAGACACCCAGACACACACAGGCACACGCACACACACATACTCACAGACACAAACAGGCACACACAGACAGACAGGCAGACACACATGCACAGGCACACACACAGACACACACACACACAAACATACAGACACACACACAGACCAACACATACACACAGACACAAAGGCACACACAGACACAAACGGATACACACAGACTCACACAGACACGCACATAGACATACACAGCGACACACAGAGACACACACACAGAGACACACACATGCACACACATAGACACACACGGACACATACAGACGCACACACAGACCACACAGACATACACAAACACACACAGACACACGCAGACACACACAGACACACAGGCATATACCGACACACACACACACAGACACTCACAGACACACACATGCACACACATACACACATACGCACATACGCATTCAGACACATACACAGACACACGTACAGACTCCCAGGCACACACAGGCACACAGACACACACACACACCCGCTCAGACACACACACACAGACACACACAGGCAGACACAGACACGCACAGACACACACACACACAGGCACACGCAGACACACAAAGACACGCAGACACACACACAGACACACACAGACACACACACACAGACACACACACAGACATACAGACACACACACACAGTGGCCTTCGGCCCATCCCGCCACCGTGCCTGGGTTGCGGGTTAGAGGCCTCTTGGATGTTCGTTTGGATATCGTGGGAGGCCTCTCGGGGGCCTCTTGATGGCAGTTTTGAAACCTCTTGGGGTCTGTTTGGGGGCCTCCTGGGGCCTCTCTTTGGACCTCTTGGGGGCCTCGTGGGGCCTTTACGGGGGCCTCTTGGGCTCTCTTCGAGGCCTCTTGGGGCCTCCTGGAAGCCTCGTCGGGCCGGAAGACCCGAATTGTCGGTTCTTCCCCCTCTTGGGCCCCCCTCGGGGCGTTCTTGGGCGATCTTGGGTGCCTCTCGGGCCGTTTTGGGGCCCTCTTGGACCGTCTTGAGGCCAGCGCGAAAGATATAGAACGACACAAGGAAACTCAATGACTTGTGCCTCTTTAGGGCCTCTTGGGGGCCTCTTGGAGCGCTCTCGGGGCTTCTTTGGGGCCTCTTGGGGCCATCTTGGGGCCGTCTTGGGCGTCTTGGGACGCTCTTGGGCTGTCTTGGAGGCCTCTTGGGCCCTCTAAGGTGCTGTCTGGGTCCCTCTTGGCCCGTCTTGGGGCCCTCTGGCCTCTGGAAAAGTCCCGCGGGGCAGCCCAGGAGCGCGCGGGAGCGCCTTGTAAATTTGAGAATTTGGGGCCCCGACTTTAGAATATTATAATCTCCCAGTTCTGAGTCCAGAGAATAGAACGCGTGAGAGCTTGGGGGTGACTCCACTTCGTGTCTCGAGGCACGGTGGCGTACACACATATTTTTACATATATATATATACATCTATATTTGTATACGCATACACACATGAATTAAACTACATATATGTAGATGTATATGAACGTGTGTGTGTACATATCTATATATATATATATATATCAACTACGGCCCACATCTCCCTTGCATGATGAGCGCTTGGTGGGCGTGCCATTCCTGCGAGATCCCGTTTCGCAGAAGATCTACGTTCCATCTGTTCAGGTAGAAGATGAGCAACGAGGTAGAGCCTTCATGCTCAAGGCGGTGTCCAGCGGTTGCCCGGTTTTCAAAACGACCTCTCCTCCATCTGTGCAAGCGGTGCACACTTTCAGGGCATATTCATATGATCTTCGGGCTTCTCAGGCGAGAGCCCCATTTTGAAAATTAGCCGCCCCCCCCGTCGTGTCAGTCTCGGGCAATCTGCAATTTCGGATCCAAGAATTTGGGTAAGTCTCAAGCGTGAGTTGCATTTTGAAGCCAGACCAGTTTCCATCCGTTTATCGTCGCAAGTGTTTGGGGCGAGTGTGCGCGGCGCTAAGAAGAGATCCCCATGTTGAAAAAAACCACGGGCCCTGCATCCTTGTGACTGGTTCAAAATTCAAAGGCGAGCGTGCGCAGCGCAAACGCGAGGGCACCACGAAACTGAAACATAGGTTGACGACGAATATGCGCGGCGCTAAGGCGATAACCCCATTTTGAAGTCCACCTGCCCAGCATCCTTGTAACTGTTGCAAGCTTCAAGGCGATTGCGTTCGGCCCTGGGGCGAGAGCCTCACTTTGAACATGTCTGGTCCTCCATCCGTGTGATGGTTCGAGTTTTAAGCTTAATGATCGTATACATGTGCTGAAGTCGAGCCCGACGGACGCACATGTTTGGTGGTGCGACACGGGGAGAGTTATCTGTAGGGCATAGGGATGGGGGAACTCGAGGAGGATGACAAAGAGGCAGATGAGAAGTATCCAGCCGCCTGCGGGAAGTATTGCCGCCGTGCCAGCATCACTCTGTGTCGCGACGCTCCGAGCACGGGCCAGAAGGCGGGAACATGTGGCACCTCTTGTCTCTGTCCTTTGACGGTTGCCAATGGGGGATAGGTGGGCCTTCTTGGAGCTATCTTGGGCTCCTATGGTCGGCGGCGAGATCCAAGCCCCACCCGCGCCAGTCGACGAATTCGGGCAACTCGATGGGCGGTGGAGGTAGCTCGGAATGCGTCGAACACGCGGCGGAATCCAAACCCTGCCCCGCCCCTCCGAGGTTCAGGAGGATGGACGGCTGGTGGGGGCAGCGTCGGGATGCCGCCGCCTGCAGGGGGCTCTCCCGGGGCCCTCCTGGCCGTTCGGGCCGCCCTGGGCCCCTCTCGGCCGTCTGGGGGGTCCTCCCGGGGCTGCCTCGGGAGGGTCCCCGGAGGCCGTCTTTGGCCATCTTGGGGCCCCCGGCGGGGCTGTCCTGGGCTGCCTGGCGGGCCTCCTTGGGGCTCTCGCGCGTCTCGTTTGGCCTCTCGCTCGCCCCTCCGACGCCCTCCTGGACCAGGAGGGGAAACAGCACACAGGCACAGCTCATCGCCGATGCCCAGGAGGAACACACGGGAACATCCTGGAAGTGGGGGGGGGGAGACGAGAGCCCAGAAGCAGGGGAACCTGTGGGGGATCTTGGGATCTGCGCCTGCTCCTGTGTGTGCCCCTGGGCCCTCCCTGCTTGTCACCACCCACCAAACCGCCCCAACCCAACCCGAAGGCTCAGATTTACCCTCGATTTCCAGTGGGGGGGGTGGTCGGGAGACATCGACAAAAACACGTGTGGAACCCTTACCCCCCCCAACCCGAAATTCGGGCCTTCGGGTTGGGTTGGGGTGGTCTGGTAGGTAGTCAGCTTGGAGCCGCCCTGCGCCCAGAGGCCCGGGACTCGCCGGCCATCCGTGGTGGGCTCTGCCCCGGGTGGCCTCCCCGGGCCGCCTCGGCAGCCCTGCAGCAGGAGAGAGTCCCGGGAGCGAGCGAGGGGCGCAGGGCCGCGGGGGGAGGCCGGGGAGCGGGCAGGGGGGCTGCTGCTCTGTGCGTCGGCGGCGAGGCAGGGGCGCTCCGCGCCAGCGTGCGGCAGCTCGGGGCGGCCGAGCGGCAAGGTGCCCTCGGCAGGATGCGGGCGAGGGACGCGCGGAGGCAGGCAGGGCGGCCGCGGAGGGCCCAGGGGGGGGAGGCGGAGGGCGCGCAGGCGTGGAAGCATTTCCACACGGAGCGCGCCTGCGC
>CAUYUJ010009324.1:261890-281890 GCA_963575745.1 Prorocentrum cordatum
TGCTCAAAGTGAAAACATGGCTTTCGTCCCTCTGAGGGGCCGAGTTCCAAGGCGCCTGCGCAGCAACCGACTGCAGAAAGGCGGCTTTATTCGGAGGGTCTCTAATTTGGCTCAAAGGAACCGTATCTTCATCCTTTCCGTGGCCGCTTTGCTCTGGTTTTTTTGCATGATGCTTGGTGGCAGAGGCGGCGTCGCATCCCGTTGACCACCTTGCTGGTCGCCGGAACGGGAATCAGCCTACCCGTTCCGCCACTGGGTGCAGGAACTGCTCGCCTGGAGCGTAGATGACAGAAGGAGGGTTGGTCAACGGACACCCAGAAGACGCCTTTACGCACGTCATCGCGAACCCCCACCTAGTTTGGACCAGTTGGTGAAGAGTCACCCCTTCGGGCTACCAGGGAGCTCCTCGAGTTCTCGAGGCGACGCAACGGGACCGCCGATGCACTGTTCTCGCGGTTCTTCCAATTGCGGTTCCGAAAATTTCACAGCGGTGGAGTTGCGATGTCACGGGGGGGCTGCATCTGGCTGCTCTTCCGGACGGATGGCTCGTTGGCCCACCCATGACGCTGATCCAGCCATGCGGCAACCGATATCCAGCAACGTAGCCTGAGTCCGACAGTCTCTCGACACTGCTCGGGCGCGTCGGTCGCGTCGTGGGGTGTGCGCCCTACAATGTCGCCAGCGCCTTCCGTGCGCGACCATTATCAGGTTTCGCTGGCGTGGCCAACGACGGCGGTCGCGACGCAAGCGCATCAGACCCTTTGCACTGCCATGTGGTGTGATTGTCGGCTGCTGGCGCAGCTGAACTCCCGGGAGCCAGAAGAGGCCATTCGTGCGCCGGCAGCTCTCAGCAGAGCGCTTCCCCGACGCAGGCCGCATATCCTGCCGTCGCGCGGCTGCGCGCTGAGGAGTGGCCCGCGCGCCTCGTGCGCGCTGGCAGCCCCGGTTCCGACGCCGGCTCGGACCTCGGAGAAGCCGCTGATTACGCGGCGGATGCGTTCAGAGGCCTATCCCCCGCATGGGGCGACGCCCGAATATTTTGGCAGATGCTGCGCCGCATGCGCCGACGGCGGCGCCGCGTGGGCAAGCCCGCCAGAGTCGTCGGATGGGCGATCGAGACGGGTGGGCGTTCGCTCTCTGGGAGAGGCACGCGCGGGGGCGCTCGGAAGTGCGGCTTGCAGGGCGGGCCGACCGACGACCGCGTCGGCGCCGCGTCTCCTCCGGTGGCGAAGGCAAAAGCGCGGGCGAAGATGGGCGTTCCAGCGGCGAGGGCCGCAAATGAACCCCAGAGGATGCGATTGGACAGCGATGGCGCGGAGCATCTGCGGATCGGGGTATCCGCGGGTTGGATTTGGGAATTCAGCGGCGCCCGATGGGGTGGGCCGAGTTTCGGGTGCCGCGCCAGCTCTGGCCCCATCAGTGACGCCCTGGGTGCCGGGCCCCTCTCCGGCACCTCGGGCTCTGCCTGGGTGGTCGCCGAACCTCTTCCGCGACAGGCAGACGCGCCCTGCGCGGCCCGCGCTGCCCCGAGACTTGAACTGTTCATGCGTGCGCCAGGGCCCCCCTTCCCAGCGCTGTCTCGGAATCGGTGGCGTCGCAGCCGGGCCCGTCGCGCCCGGGGGCCCACGCCGCTCCCATCGCATCGGCTCCGCGGCCCCCCGCGACCTCGCCGTCGTTGGATCGGCGCTGCCGCGCGGGGGCCTCCGCTCGCCCGACAGGGCAGTTCGCGGCCCCCGACGGCCAGCGAGTCGCTGTTCGCCATCTCGGCGGAGTCAGCCAAATCGCGAGGCTCCGGCAGAGGCAGCTTGAGGGCCGCCGCCGTGCCTGTCAGGGTACAGCGCCGCGGCGACTCGCGCCGCGCCGAGGTGCCGACTACAGCTGTCCGAGCCGACGTCGCGCGCGATTCAGCCTTTGAGACCGAGGCGCGACTCGTTGTCATCGCAAGCCGCGAGACAGGGCGAGACGCTTGGATGGAGCAACGTTGCGCTCGTCGCCGTGCGCGGGCTGGCAGACGATCGGCCCGGTCATGTCTGGGCCGCTGACAGTAGCGCCGCCGCCTCCCCCTCGGGGTGCGCGAGCCGAATCGGGCGCCGCTGGTACGGAGGTGGATGGAGAGTTTGTGCGGCATCTGCCTGGTTGAATACAACAATTCGGATGTCTTGTTCTTCAGTGTGGACATCAGTTTGATCAGAGTTGCGCTGGCGCCCGGGCCGCCGCGATCCTCGGCGAGCGACGTGGGCTACTAGGTATGCGGGCTATGGGGCCTACGCGCGCAATCCTGGACATGGGCGACCGCGAGTTGATTCCCGTGGGGGGTGTTGAGGTGCTGCTCTAATTCCCAGCAGGAACCAGGCCATGGTCACCGGCGCCTTCGAGAGATCCGTGCCGTCGGGCGGCGGAGCCCCAGGCCGCTCGGTGCAACTATGCGCTCGCGCGGACGAGACAGAGACGGAGACCGAGGACAACGCGCCGTCAGCATCCGTTGCCTTCGCTCCAGAACAACAGTCCGCGCTCGGCGCTTCATGAGTTGGCGTCCCCTTCGCGGGGCGCCCCGGCACTCTTCGCAGGGGATCTATTGTGCGCGGCGCCTGCGTGCGTGATTGAGTCTATGCCCGGCATTGCGCGAGCTCTTGAGCAGCATGGTTGGACTACTTGCGCGATGCCCCCGAGAGCTTTCATCTCCGCGCGTTATATTGTATTCCTCAGCGAAGTCGATCGACGCAAGTACGATCTCGTTTTTCCAAAACCATGCTGTTTTGAAGAGACAGCGCCTCTCGTTCCTCCTTCTCTTTCTTCCTCTTCTCCTCCACTCCTTTTCCCTCCTCCTCCTCCTCCTCCTCCCATCAGTGCTTCTGCTCTCCGCGTGTCTTCGTCGTCGTCATCATCATAATCACCGTCATCATCCTCATCATCATCATCATCATCATCATCATCATCAGCATCTTCATCATCATCCACGTTTCGTGGCCCCATAGGGAAGTCCGCCTGAGTCCCCGGTGGCGGTGGACGCATGTGAGCGGTTTCACCTGTTTGTTTCGGTGGAGCTCCCTCTGGGGCCACGAAGCGCAATGTTGGGTGCTTGAATCGTATGAGGATTTTGTTATTGGGGGAGACGCATGCGAGTGCAACCGCTGGGGCCTTACGCGGGGCTCCCCATGGGGCCACGGCGCGCAGTGATGTGTGTGGGGGAGGCTGATGTGGACGCCGCCAGTGGGGCCTTAGATGGACCGCCCTATGGGGTCACGAATCGCTGTGCTGTGGGGGGGATACGCATGTGGACGCCGCCACTGGGGCCTTAGGTGGATTTTTTAATGGGGCCACGACGCGCTGTGTTGTGTGTGGGGGGACGCATGCGGACACTGCCACTGGGGCGTTTGGTGGAGTTCCGCATTTGGCCACGAAACTTTGCACTGGGTGGGGGAGGCGCATGTGGACACCGCCGCTGGGGCCTGAGGTGGACTTTACCATGGGGCCACGAAGCGCTGTGCTGTGTGTGTATGTGTGTGAAAAAGATTCATGTGGGCACCACCACTGGGGCTTGAGGGGGACTTTTCGATGGGGCCACGAAGCGCTGTGCTGTTTGTGAGAGATGCATGTGGACACCGCCACTGGGGCCTTAGGTGGACTTTTTTATGGGGCCGCACAGCGCTGTGTTGTGTGGGGGAGGCGCATGTGAACGCCGCCGCAGTGGCCTTAAGTGAGATTCCACATGGGGCCGCGAAGCGCCGTGCTGTGTGGGGGAGGCGCATGTGGACGCTGCCATTGGGGCCTTAGGTGGACTTCCGTACGGGGCCACGAAGCGCTGTGCTGTGTGGGGGATACGCATGTGGGCGCCGCCACTGGGGTCTTCGATGGAGCTTTCTGTGGGGTCACGGAGCGCAGAGCTGGGTGGGGGAGACGCATGTGGACACCGCCACTGGGGCGTTTGGGTGAGCTCCCTATGAGGCCACGAAACGCTGTGCTGTGTGGGGGAAACGCATGTGGACGCCGCCGCTGGGCTTTCGGTGGAGCTCTCTATGGGGCCACGAAACGGTTTTTGGGTGGGGGAGACGCATGTGGACACCGCCACTGGGGCTTAAGGTGGACCTCCCCATGGGGCCGCGGAGCGCCGTGCCGGGTGGGGGAGACGCATGGGGGTCTTCGGTTGAGCTCCCCATTGGGCACGAAGCGCTGAGCTGGGTCGGGGATCCCCGTGCCCGGGGCGAATCCCGACACCGACGGGGCCCCGCCAGATCAAGGTTCCATCGACGACCCAGCATCGCCAGCACGAGTGCGTAACGATCTTTGACGGCGAGGAACCACCTCCGCCGCCAGATCCCGTCGCCCATAGCACCGCGACCACAACCGCAAGTCGTGGGCGCTACTGCTGGACGCGCGCCAGAGGACCCGGCGAGCCTCGATGTCGCGCAGAGCTTGCTCATGCTACGCACAGGCGGCGCACCGCAGATACGACGAGGAACTTGCGGGCTACACATTTGCTGGCGGCGCGCTGCACGACGCAGGTGGAACGGATGTCGCAGCCCGCCGCTCGCACTCGGTTTTCCAAGCTGTCGCAGGCGTCGATCGACGCCTGCCGCGAGTGCCCGGCGTGGGCCTCCAACGCGTCACAAGTGGCGCCATCGGTTGAGCTGGCCACCGCTCCCGGGTGGAGATTCAAATCTCCAATGACTACGCTACCAATTGCCAGAGGTGAGTGCGAGTTCCATGCGGCACTGAACAGCGCAATTTCTCACAGAAAGTATATTGCATGCTGCCGAACGACACTTTTGGAAAGTCTCTGTGCCCGTCCCGTCGAGCCATCCTTGGTTGACCAAGAAATGGGAGGGGATGTCCTCCTCCACCGCCTGATCCTCATCTGGCACATGTGCGACAGAACCGACAGGTGGCGCGCGCCGCGGCTGCTCGGAGGAGATGCCAGCGATGCCAGGCATTGATCCTCCGAGCGCCTGTGCTCAGCAATCCTATCATGTTGGATCACTCTCCTCGGGCCCTTCAGAACTTCGGCCGTTGGCGGTGAGCGAAATATCCTTGGAATTGAAGCTAAACCGTTATTCGAACGACATGATGTAGCGGTCCAAGTGCGAGTCCCTGACCAGCACGCGCGAATGATGCAGCGACGCGGCGCGATCCCCCGACGCGCCGCGTATTGCATTGACGGGCAGATTCGGCGCGAAGGACCAAAAGCCACTGTGCCCGACTTCTTGTCTGCAGTCTCTGCTGGCAGCTCGCTGCTATCGCGCGGATGGCCCGCCCCCGGAACGCCAGTCTCGGCCGACAGCCAGGAGTGCTGCTGGACATGCTGGGTCTCCCTGACGACGCGGCTGGCGTTGCGCGCACTTTTCACCGAGTGCGAAAGATGCCGCTGCAACGGGTCGCGGAGGCATCGGCCATCTCACGAATCAGCCGCGCCTCCAGGACCCTCGCCTCGGTGTCTGGGCAGACCCTGCATGGATTGCAAGCCAGGAAGGCTTGTCGAAGCCGTCCTCGATATGGATTCCCACCCTGCATGGATTCCCACCCGCCGTCCTCGAGATGGATGCTCAACGCGGTGCGGTTGTCGTCGGCTACCGAGGCGCCGAGCATATTTGCCGCCTGGGCGGTGCGCGAGGGTTCGTGGATTTTGGAGGACTAGTTGACGGAGCCACCAGCCAGGCTACGACGCCACGCGGGCAAGCGTGGGTGACAGTTGAGCAGTATATCCCCAGCCTCACGGCTAAGACACAACAGCGTCTTGGCCCAACCGACACGGGCACCGTCACCGCGGTGGCCACCTTTCGACGTCAAGTCGCCATCCGTCTCGAATACATAGCCAGAAGCGTGCTCAGTTTTACCGGTGTCGTGGAAGTCCAAGCGGGGCGCGGTCCTGAACGGATTGTCGCCGAGGACAGCCAGGGCGGGTCACTCCTGGTATGCGGGGGGCTGGGTCTATGCGATGTCGAGATCTGGTGGAGCACCGAGGTGGGTCGATTTAGTTTTTTGGAACTCCTAGGCCCAGATCGCGGCAAGATGTGCTATCTACTAGTCGTCATTGGGGAAATTGGTGGTCGCTGCTTTGGAGATATTGTGGAAGACGAGCTTCCAGTGGCAGACCTGCGGGGCGGCGGCGCCGACGCTTTCGACGCTGGCGCGCGCCCGGGCGGGTCTGCCCACGAGGGCGGCCGACTTTCGAACAACCAGAGGGTCCCTTCCACGAGGGCTTTTCGAAGGACGCGCACCTTGTCGACTCGACCTGGTGGGCGTCTTTGACAAGAGAGCAACGTGCCGTCGTGCGTGATGCCCTCGCGGCAGGTGCAGGAAGCTTCGTTTCCACCCGGGAGGCCGAGCCGCGGCCCGCCCCGCCATATCCGCCGCGCGCGCCTTGGATTTAGCAGTGCAGCTGCACCGCCACCGCTGAGCGTTCTACGCTGGGCCCCCCCCGCCATCGGATGCCATCGGTCTTTGCGATCGCGGGGGCGCTCCTGTAGAGATTTCGGCGCCCGGCGAGATGCGCGAGCTATCCTGGACCACTGTGCGCGATTTGGGATCTAAGTTGGCGGGTCAAAGAAGGTTGTTGTGATCGCAGCTGTGGCCGCGGCGGTGCTCCAGGAGCTCAAAGTCTGGTCGGCCGAGACTGCCTCTCGCGGCGACCGCGCCGAGACGCTGGGAACGTCCTGGACTCCGCGGGGGTCGGCGCATGGAAGTGGTCGTGGAAGAGGTCGAATCTTGCGCAGACGGTGCGGCTCAGGCATGTGTGACTGACTCTTCCAGGCTTCGCGGAAGTCGTCGCCGACCATATTGCCGCCTCCGTCGGCGCTTCTTCGTGGAGCTCGCAGCATGTCTGATCGACGCGTGGGATGTCGGGGAAGCCGTCGTAGGAAGTAATCCCGCGCAGATGGCTCGGATCACGCGTCTGACATCGACGTCGACCTTCTTGCTGCGTCGACCTTTACAGGTCGCGCGGACATCGACGTCGACCGTCTTGCCGCCTGCGCCGGCTCCTTCCCGCGGTTCTCGCGGTGAGTGATCGTTCCCGAGCCAGCCTGCCGAGGATGGGCGGTCGACGCGCGGCGAGCGATCGGCGCGGGGTCAGCCGCGAAGAACTCGCGGAGGCAACGGGCGAGGATCAGCGCGAAGTCAGCTTGGAGCTTTCCGCCGACGCTGATGCAGTTCCTCGCTAACTCAAAGGACTTGGTACGAGGTCCTTCGCGTGGGGAAGCCAGGCGCCGGCCGGCTTCGTTGGTGCGCCGAGATGATGCACCATCGCATCTTCTGAGGCCGCTAACGCACCGCTAGCAGCGCATGCCAGGCCGCCCCAACATTATACGACAGCGGGTTCATCGCCAAACGCCACAGCGGCGAACTCTGTCTCCGAGCTCCCCCCAAACGCGTCAACGACAGCAACGTGGCGGGAGATCTTGAAGATATAGCAACGCTTCGTAAGTTTTTGGAGGACTCCATGGGCGAAGGTGGATGTGATATTTCTGGAGGAACTTCGTTGTGCTGTTCGGCGCGATGCAAGCGATGGTGGTTTCGACTTGGATCGGGCCGACTGCGTGCAAATTTTCAAGCCCATCGGACGTGCCGCGTTCGCTGGATAAGCCAGCTCTGAGCTTGCGCCCGGTGGCTTAGCTAGACTGTTCCTGAGCTCGCTCATGGCTCCTGCGTTCGCCTTCATTGCAAGGGCTGGCCTCCGCGTTTGCGTCTAGTGCGCTGCAGCGCCGCGCGGCGGCGCCCGCGATCTCAGCGCGCTGGTCAGGTGGGCGCAAGTAAACCCGCTGGGGATCCACAATCCAGCAATGAAGTGCGCGGCTAAGCTGGGAATCCACTCAGACGCAAGGTTCGGCAGAGGGCAGGGGGATGGCGCGCGCGCGCAGGTCGCGCGCTACGTGGCGCAGTCTTTGCGCGCGTGGGCAGCGCATCCTCGCCATCGACGCTGGCGCCCCCTACTAGGGCCATCCTGTGCCATGTCCTGGATTGGCAGCGCGGAGCTCTTTGGGTGGTGCCGAGGGGCACCTTCGTGAGTGAGCTGATGGCGGCGATCTCATCCACGGGCCATGGCTTGGCGCTCGCCATTGCCATCCACGAGGTGGCCAGATGGCCGGGCGGTCCACGCGCCGCGCGGTGCCGGCGAGGCGAGCGGCAGGCCTCGGCTGCGCAACTCGAGCTTCGCCCAGGGCTCTTCTGGGCGTCGTCGACGCCGTGGGCGGCGCCTGGCCCGGGCCTCCAGCAGAGCGCTCACTCACTGTTGCCGCATTCCCTGTATCTCCGAGACCTTGTGCTCGGGTCAGCTATCGGCCGCGGTCTAGGGGGGTGCCCGCGACGTGCTTGCGGATGGACTCATGAAGGGCACTCATGAAGGGCTGCGCCGACCGCGCAGCCCTCCGCTCGGACTCCAGCCGGCGCCGCGTGAGGGGCGAGATTCCATGCGGCGTCGCCCTCGACGCTGCGGCCAAGCTCGCTGCGCTATCTGGTCATGGCGCAAGCCCGCCGAGGGGGGCGACCGACAGTGACCAGTGTGACTGGCGTGCTCCAGTCCTGCCCAGCCAAGCTTCCTCTTCATCATCTCTCGTTTGGAGGTCCCATGCCTTATCTCGCGTCGGCCAGGGTCGACGCGCTTGCTGCGCGTGCGTCGCGTTGTTTGACTGGGGGAAGTGTCGCGGCGGGCACTGCGTGGAAGTGGTGGTATTGCAGTGTGTGGGGGGGGGGGGGGGCGTGGGCCGCGGTGCGCGGTGCGATGTCTGCGAGCGCGCGCGCGAGTGCGCGCGCGGCGCCCGCAGACATCTTGCAAGTTCGGTGCGCGGACCGCGCGCGGCGTCGGTCGCCCGCGCGTTGCACGAGGGCCCGCGCGTTCCGCGAGGCCCGCGCTCGCGTCCGTCAGGGCGACGTGCGCGGCCGTGCCGATGGAGAAGGCTGCCGCGACCGGGCGGCCAGCCGCGCCGCCGCCCTCCGGGCCGAGCGGCGCCCGCCCGCCTCCGCGGCGTCGCGGTCGAGCGACAGCCAAGGGCGCCCCGGTGCCGGGCGCGATGTTTCGCCCGCCAGGAATGCCTCCCATGATGCCCACATTGCGCTCCACCTCCGCCGCGGTCGCTATCGCCGCCGCGGAGGAGGTCCCCAGCCCAGCGGGGCCCCAGCCGCGCCGCAGAGCGGCGCCGCCGCAGCTGCGAGGGCGACAGTGCCCTCCCTTCGCGCCGCCGCTCGGCGCCGCCCCGGCCGTCGCAGTCGCCGCGGCTGGCTCTTCTGCGGCCCGTCGCGACTGGCAGATCGAGGGCGCCAGTGTCCCGGGCGAGCAGTCCTACGCGCGCCCAGCGGTGGACAGGAAGGCGGCGGAGGACTGGGCGGGAAACATCGAGGCGAGGCCCCTCTCGCCCAGCGAGTTGCGCGACGCTATTCGCGTCGGCCGCTATCTGCGCGCGGAGCGCCGCGAGTCGAAACCCCTTCCGGAGCGCGTCGCGAGGCTCGCGCTGTTCGCCGACGGCTGCTTGGTGGACTCGGAGCAGCGCGCGGCGCTCGGCCGCGAGGTGCGCGTCGTGAGCGGGCAGTGCAGCATCGAGCCCGGCGTGCTTTCTTCGGCTGGGGGGGGCCAGCGCCGCCGCCCGTTGTGACCGTCGCCCAGCGCTTGTCGGCGCGCGGGGCCCGCGCGCTCGCGCGTGCGCGACGCCTTGCGCGCCGCTGCCGCTGGCGGCCAGTGGCCCGGTCGTCCTGGCCCAGCACCTTCCGAGGGCCCGATGTTGGCCGTGGACGCCCAGCCCCATGAGCACCGGCCTCGGCATCGCTCTCGCTCGCCCGAGCCAGAGCAGGCTGTCCAGGTCGGGGCCAGGAGACGAACCGCCTCTGCCCCCTGGGCCGCCACGTGGGCATGCCGCGCCAGCGCCCTGCTTCTAGGCCGCTTGGGCGTGCCCGTTCAGGCATGCCCCGGGGCCCCAGGCGCCCGTCGGCAGCCGCGGCCATGCGCGGCGGCGGCAGTCCCTGCGCGGCAGCAAGGGCAGCACGGGCGGCAAGGACAAGACCAAGAGGTGGAGGCTCCCGGGGTCCCGCGGCCGAGTCCGCAACGGCTCCCAAGAAACGCGCCGCGGTGGCCTTCGGCGGGCGGCGGCATTCCAGTCGACGACGGACAAAGCCGCCGACGCTAGCGACGAGGAGGGCGACGAGGAGATGGGCCCGCCCATCGAGGGCGCTGAGGGGTCCTGGGCAGGCGACGCCGCCAAGGGCTCGGACAGGCTCGCGCCGCGCTCTTGGTGGGCGGTGTGGAAGGGGGGGGGGCGTGGGGGGGCGTGGGCTGAGCGGCGAGGCGAGGCGCGGGATTTCATCTTCCGCGCCCCTTCATGGAAAACATCCACCTTCGTGGCCCTCTGCATTCTACCATGTCAAGCTTTTGTCGCATCCCCGTCCCATCATCCTCGCGGCTCGCGGATGACGCCTCGTCGGGATTCTCTTGGCTTTAGGCCGTTTCGTCCGCGACGTGCGGCCTTCGCGCATGCGCAGACATGGCAGCGGGCTGGCTAGCCCTCATGCCACTCAGGCGATCGGCTTGGTGCCGTTCGTCAGAGCACGAGCGTGCTCTCTGAGTGCAATCATTGAACGCGCACTCCGCCGGCCCAGCGCTCGCCCGCCAGGTGGCAGCCCCGTATCCTATGCGGATTGAGGCGGTGCGCGGGGGTTGCACCGTTCTGGCATTCCTCTTTCTCTCTTCCTGTGCTCCGCCAGAGCTGTTCGATCGCCCGCACAATCCCGAGTCGAATAGGATGGCTCGCTGGTATTTGTGCTCGCAACTCCAGGGAGCATGCATCCGATATCGTAGAAACGGTCCGCATTTTTGCCGCCGTGCTAGTTCTACCGCAAACCAGCCCCCGCAATTCTGGTTCTTCGTCCGCCTCGTCCTCCTCATCCTGATTCTTCCTCCTGATTGATTTTGGCTGCCCAGGCCCTGCTTGTGAGCCTTTTGAAGCGTCTTTTGGGGCCTCCTTGGGCATCGTGGGTCGTCTTCGAAGCCTCTTCGGTATCTAGGGGTCCGTTGTCGGCCGTCCATGAAACCATTTTGGAGATCCAGAAGACCGTGGGGGCCGTGATTGAGGTGGGCCGCTCAGAAAGCCGCGAAAAAGGATACGGAAAGTGGAGCATGCAGTCGGTGGCGGGCACGCGCACCGGTGACTTTTCGCCAAAGTGACCTTCTGGTGCGGGCCAACCAGGGCCCCCAAACAAAAAACTGGGCAGGGCTTGCGTTCGCGCTAGCGCGCTTGTGCTTTGTCCCACCCGCGCCGGTCCGCGCCCCCGACGGTTGCGTACCTCAAGTCGTTGTTGCTTGGGTTTTTTTGGTTGAGCTTGACCGAGCCGGGTGCCCCGACGAGGGGCCTTTTAGCATGCAGGCTGCAGATGATGATGTTGATGATGATGAGATGACCACGATGACGACCACGACGAAGAGGATTCTGTTGATGACTCGGATGATTATGATGATTTTGATGTTGTTGATGGTAGTGATGATGGTGTTGTTGATGCTGATGATGATGCTGATGCTGATCATGATGGCTACTGCTTTTGGTGCTGCTGCGGATGATGATGATGATGATGATGATGATGATGATGATGATGATGATGATGATGATGATGATGATGATGATGTTGTTGGTGGTGGTAGTGGTGGTGGGTGTGATGGTGACGATGATGTTGATGTTGATGGTGATGTTTATTGTGATGTTGATCGTGGTGTGGGATGGTCGACGACGTGCGGGGGCGGCCGAGCGTGAGTTGCAGCCTTTGGTGCGGCGTGACGATCCAGAATCCCAAACGGCGTGGGCGAGCTCCTCCTTCAGGAGCGGCCGCACAGGGGCCTCTCGAAGAAGGAACTGCATGACCATTGTAGAAGTTGCGGAGGGCCACTGGGATTTCTTGGGTCTGCACTGGACCCCCCCCGGGATTCGCCCCCAGCGCCGCCCCTGGCGGGCTCCGCGCCCCAGCGAGGGGGTTTCAGCGCCGACCCAAGACATCAGCGCGGACCTCTGCGAGCTTACGTACAGTGGAGGCCCATGCCAAGAAACACCCTGCTTGCCTCCAGGTTCCTCGAATTTCTTGGGTTTTGATGGTTTTGCTGTGGAAGGCGTGACGTTTTTACACCAACAAAAATCAATGGACGCCCTGGTGTCTCAGGGTTGGGTTTCTTGTTGAAGGAAGGTCTCTTGTGGTCGAGCTCCCAACGTAGTTGCGTTGCTTCAGAGGCCTCCAGAACGCTGTCAGAGCGTTCTGGGCTTGCAGAGGTCGCCGGATCTCTTCTCAGTCTGCCTTTGCCTTCCTCATGACAGTTACATGGGGCCATGGGGCCCATCGGGACAGCCGTTGGCATCGCATCGCGCACCCGCGTGCCCAGGCGCGCACCTTGGTGGAAGGCCCTCGTCATCTGCGCCTTTGCTGCCGACAAGCTGCGGCCACTGCGGTGGCCGCTCCGAGAGGGTGGGGCGCGCGTCCTCTCAGCCCAGGCAGTTTCTTCGGAAGGCGCCAGCTGTACGCCTGCATCGATCCAGTCCAGGCTCAACCAGTGCACAGGATCGGTGCCGGTCTATGGCCTGCGCCCTCAGATCTGCAGCAGAAGCGCGAGAGTGGCCAGGAGTGTGCCGTTCGAACTCCCTGGGGCAGGGCGGAGAGGAGCGCAATCGCAGGGGCCTTTTCCCCGCCGCGAACTTTGGCGGAGGCACTGTCTTCTACGTGGGCAGCTTCACGAAGAACAAGCTCGTGATGAGGGTCTACGGACTCATCGTGCTCGTCGTTATCTGCCTGTATTCCCTGTGCAGGACTCTCGCCCTTCTTTTTTCACAGCAAGCTGGTGGCCTGGCCCCATTCTTTCCCCTTACCTGCCTCCTTGTCCTTGTCCCTGTCGTTCTCGTTGTTCTTCTTCCCCCCGTCTCTCACCATTGTTGTTCCCCATCTTCTTCTCTTTTTTGCGCTGCTTCGTCTCTTCTTCGTAATCAGCACCACTCTTGCTCGTTGCTCCACCTCGGTGCAGTCATTCGAGTGCCGCAGCGTACCTGTGAGGGTGGGTTTGAAACGTTTGGTGAAGAATTCGACGTGTTCCGTCAGGGTTCTGAAGAACCAGTTGAAATCACAATCATATTTTACCAACGAGCGGGTGGGCACGTGGGCCCAGAGGCCTCACTCGTGCCCGCTGTTCAGATCGTCGCCTCAGGAATTGGGCCGTGGTTCGAGGGGAGAACCACGGGGACCGTCTATGTTGGCCATCGCCGAGTCGCGATGATGATCCACGAAGTGACGCTGACTAAGATCGACGGTGACCAAGATCGACACGACGCTTCCGCGTTCAGACTCGGCCCTGATCCCAGTATTCTTCGCCTCAAGTGGTTCAGGTGGTCGATGGTCCCACTCGTTGCTGCCGGTGAGGTTTCGCTCAAGGAGTGTCTTAACGTTTCGGCCACATTCTTCTCTGCTGACTCTTCAGAGGCAGATGCGACCGAAAACGCGAACATGTGATCGGAGGTGGGGGGCTTAAGATCGCAGTGGAACGCGGAGCCTCCCACCGGGATATCTGTTTCGGTTTCGTGCTCGTGTCGGGCGTGCGGGCGAGGCGAAGCTGCGTGGGCGCGCGAGAAGAGTGATGCCGCCGTAGCCAGGGGCTGTGGAGCGGGTTGTCCGCCCCCCGCCCGGCGCGCGGTGGCCGGGGGTGCCCCGTCGGTGGCGCGGCGGTGTCCCGTCGGTGTCCTGTCGGTGGCGCGGCGGTGTCCTGTCGGTGGCGCGGGGTGTCCCGTCGGTGGTGCGGCGGTGAGATCGATAGTCAGTTCGATAGTGACATCAGTTTGAGATCGATGCTGAGATTGCTCGTGAGATCTGTAGGGGGATCGACAGTGAGGTCGATACTGCGATCGTGAGATCGATTGTGAGATCGATTGTGAGACCGATCGTTAGATCGATGGTGAGATCGATTGTGAGAGCGATTGGGAGGTCGATGGTGAGAATTGTTGTGAGATCGATCGTGAGATCGCTTGTGAGATCGATAGTGAGTTCGATTGTCGAA
Source organism: Prorocentrum cordatum (assembly GCA_963575745.1). Lineage (NCBI taxonomy): Eukaryota > Dinophyceae > Prorocentrales > Prorocentraceae > Prorocentrum > Prorocentrum cordatum. The sequence goes on from CAUYUJ010009324.1 coordinate 275,887, forward strand.
TCGATAGTTAGGTAGATTTGGAGCTCGATAGTAGGGTCTGTTGTGAGACCGATCGTGTTGTCGCTTATGGGACCGATCGTTAGTTCGATAATAAAGTCGATAGTGAGATCGATAGTGAGATCTGATGTGAGATCGATAGCGGAACGATAGCGATATCGATAGTGAGATCGATAGTGCCAGCTATAATCAAATGGATAGTGGGATCTGGTATCATATCGATTGTGAGATCGCACATGAGATCTATAGTGGGATCGTTAGTTTGATCGATACTGAGATCGATTGTGAGATCGACTGTGAGGCCGATCGTGAGATCGACCGTGATATCGATTATGAGTTCGATAGTGAGACCGATAGTGAGAACTGTTGTGAGATCGATAGTTAGACCGAATGTGAGATCGATCGTATTCGATTGTCAAATCGATGGTTAGATCGATTGGGAGATCGATAGTGAGATCTGTTGTGAGATCGATCGCGAGATCGGTAGCATGATCGATATTGAGAACTGTCGTGATAACGAGAGTCTTATCGATGTGAGATCGATTGAATGAGACGTCGGTTCCCCCTCCCCCTCGAACCTCCATTAACCCGAAGGGTGGTCGTGTAGGTACTTCTTTTGTGATTCTTGGGCTTACGCCGCACCGCCGACCCCTTGGGGGGCTGCTGGTAGGTCTCTCGGGGGCCTCCTGGCAGCACTTTTGAGGCCTTTCGGGGGCCGTTTTGGGCCTCTTGGGGCCTCTTTTGGGCCTCTGGTGGGCCTCTTGAAGCCTCTTGGGGGCTTCTTGGGGACCTCTTGGGGCCTCCTGGAGGCTTCTTGTGGCCGAGGTCTCGAAATTTCCGTTCGGGTCCCCCGCCTGGGCGCCCTCCTGGAGCCGTCTTGGGAGCCGTCTTGGGCCGTCTTGGTGCTCTCTTGGGCCTTCTTGGAGCCTTCTTGGGGGCTTCCTGGGCCGTCTTGGGGCGATCTTGGAGGCCTCTTGGGCCGTCTTGGACGTTGTGAAAGCTCAAGAGGCGAATGTGCTAACTTCATACGTTTCCCTAAGGGAATGGGACGATTTTTGCTTCTGGGGGCCCTCTTGGGACGCCTTTCGGGGGCCTCTTGGGGCGCCTCGGGGGCCTCTTGGGCCGTCTGGGGGCCATCTTGGGCGTCTTGGAACGATCCATCGGCGACTCGGGGCCCTGTTGGACCATATTGTGGGCCTCTTGGGGCCCTTGTGGCCCGTCGTGAGGCCCGTGACGCGTTCAGCTGGGGCCGGCCAGACCCCCCCCCCTTCCAAACCGACCGGACCGGGCCCTGGGGGGAGGGGTTTGCTGGGGGGGAAGCATCTCACACGCCGATGACCCCGAGGGGTCGGCGGATTTTCGGGCCGCTTGCGAAATCATTGCGAGCAGAGGCGCGCAGTTGCTCTTGAACCGCCGAGGTTGTGTGTCTTGTGTGCCAGGAGTGCTGCGGAGGCTGTACGGCCGGCGGCGCCGACCCGGAGGGCGGGACCTCCCCCGGGACCCCCGCTGGCGACACCCCCTGGGCCCCAGGAGGAGGAGGAGGAGGAGGAGGAGGAGGAGGAGGAGGAGGAGGGGGCGGTATTCTGACCTTGGACCCCCACCCCGTCCCCACCCCCCCAGGGGAAGGGATAAAGGCAACGGGCCGAATTTCGGCTTCGCTGCGACGGTTCTTGCCCTTGCTTCTCCATGTCTGTGGAACTGACGACGACGAAGACAGCGTCCTCCATACGCCGAAGGTCACCAACCACCAAGCCACCCCAACCCAACCCGAAGGCCTCAATTTGCCCTCCATTTCCAGTGTGGGGGGGTCCGGGAACATCGAAAAAACACATGGAGCCCATACCCCCCCCAACCCGAAATTCGGGTCTTCGGGTTGGGTTGGGGTGGTCTGGTAGGTAGTCAGAAGGGTCGGCAGATTATGGCCGTGAGATCCTGATCCGCTGCGATCAATACAAAGATCTGAACACCTTCGGCCACTGCCGCAGACCCCGCTGCCCCAGGCATCGAGGGTTCCAGCGTCGCCGTCGTCAGCGCTCTTCGCGCAACATCGCAAACTTTTGCAGTGTATTGTGCCTCGCCAGAGCATTTCACACATGACATCTGTAATCTGACTCAATTTCTTTGCCGGGTTTGTGGGTCCCTCAAGTTTTCTTCGTGCGCCCCCCCGGTCGACGGTACACTGGAGAGGGGCCGAGAGAAGAGCTGAAAAAGACAACTCAGCACACATGACACAAGACAGCAGTCCAGCAGTATCCTTCTCGGCCTTGCACCTCAAGGGGGGGTGGATGATTTTGATGTCAAGGCTATCGTTCTTGTCTTCTGTTCCAATTCCTGGCTGATGATGATGAGATGATGATGAGATGATGATGATGACGTTGATGATGCTGTTGATGATCATGGTGAATCTGGTGAAGAAGATGATGATGCTGATGCTGATGCTGATGCTGATGACGATGACGATGACGATGACGATGATGATGATGATGATGATGATGATGATGATGACGAGGATGATGATGATGATGATGATGATGATGATGATGATGATGATGATGATGATGATGATTATGATGATGATGATGATGATGATTATGATGATGATGATGATGATGATGATGATGATGATGATGATGATGATGATGATGACGATGACGATTACGATGACGATGACGATGATGATGATGATGATGATGATGATGATGATGATGATGATGATGATGATGATGATGATGATGATGATGGTGATGACGATGACGACGATGATGATGATTGTGGTGGTGATGGTGGTGAAGGTGGTGAAGGTGATGATGCTGATTGATCTCTCCCTCTCGTGCCCGTATTTGCAGCGCAGGGCGCTCGCCGTGCCCATCCTGAACGGCTCCGACGGGGCCAAGGCATTCTTCTCGTCCGCGGTCAACCCGATCATATTCGAGGTCTTCATCTCAGGCGGCTGCTCGAGCACGGGCGGATGTGGGCTATGAGCAGATGGCCGGCAGAGAGGAACTGGCGTTGACGAGTGACAAGAGGAGGAGGAGGTTCAGGAGGAGGAGGAGGAGGAGGAGGAGGAGGAGGAGGAGGAGGAGGGGGGAAACACGAAGGCGGAAGGAGAGAAGAGGAATGAGGGTTCTGTAGCTGCTGATGATGCCGATGATAATAGTGCTGATGATACCGATATCGATTCGATTATGGTGATGACGATGTTGATGCTGATGCTGATGCTGATGCTGATGGTGATGATGATGATGATGATGATGATGATGATGATGATACTGATGATGCTGATGATGTTGATGGTGATTTTGCTGCTGCTGATGATGATTATAACGATGATGCTGCGATGAGCAGGATGATGATGACGATGACGATGACGATGACGATGACGATGACGACGGCGACGACGACTACGACGACGACGATGATGCTGCTGATGATGATGATGATGATGATGATGATGATGATGATGATGATGATGATGATGCTGCAAATGATGATGATGATGATGATGGCGGTGCTGCTGCTGATGATGGCCATGGTTGTTGTTGATGCTGATGGGGCTGTTGCTGACGATAATTGTGGTGATGCTGCTGACGCTGATGATGACGATGCTGCTGCTGCTGATGATGTTGATGATGGTGACGGGTGTGAAGATGGCGATTCTGACAACCTTGACGATGATGGCGATGCTGACGATGACGACGATGATGACGGTGCCGACGATGACGATGATGTTGATACTGATGGTGCAGTTGCTGATGACGATGCTCCTGCTGCTGCCGATGATGGGGATGATGGTGTTGGTGATGATGATGATGCTGATGATGATGATGATGATGATGATGATGATGATGATGTTGATGATGCTGATGATGATGATGATGCTGCTGATGCTGACGATGCTGACTATTGCAATGCTGACGAGGACGGCAATGGTGATGACGATGCTGTTTGGTGCTGATGCAGACGATGCTGATGACGATGATGCTGATGATACTGGTGCTGCTGATGATGGTGCTGATGCTGCTGCTGCCGATGATGATGATCATGCTGCTTATGTTGATGCTGCTGATGATGATATTGATGCAATTTTTTATTATGATTATTATTATCATTATGCTCTTGCTGCCGATGATGAGGATGATGGTGTTGATGATGCTGATGATGCTGACGATTGCAATGATGACGACGACGATGACGACGATGATGACGTTGTTGGGTATGCTGATGCAGCCGATGACGACGATGATGATGATGATGATGATGATGATGATGATGATGATGATGATGATGATGATGATTATCATTACTGTTATCTTTATTATTGTATTTAGTATTATCACCATTATGATGTTGCTGACGAGGTTTAGAGGCGGAGGATGAGGAGGACGACGGCGATGCTGCTGAGATGCTGGTGATGGTGATTATTCTGATGGTGATGGTGATGATGGTGATGATGATGGTGGTGGTGAGGATGATGATGATGATGATGATGCTGGTGCTGATGCTGCTGCTGTTGTTGTTGATGATGATGGTGATGATGAGGAGGAGGAGAAGGAGGATGATGAGGATGGGGACAATGGTGATGAGGATCATGATAATGGTGGCGATGCTGATGATCATGAGGATGCAGATGATGAGGATGATAGGGAGAAGTGGAAGCAGAAGGAGGACATATAGATACATAAGGAGAGATATATAGACAGAGAGAGAGAGAGAGAGAGAGAGCGAGAGAGAGAGCGAGCGAGCGAGCGAGAGAGATACATTCTGATACGTATTCATATACATAGAGAGAGAGAGAGAGAGAGAGAGAGAGAGAGAGAGAGAGAGAGAGAGAGAGAGAGAGAGAGAGAGAGAGAGAGAGAAGAGAGAGAGAGAGAGAGAGAGAGCGAGAGACAGAGAGAGAGAGAGAGAGATAGTGAGGAAACGAGGATTCCCTGCATTCCCTCCTGCTGACAGGCGCCGGCAGCGCCTCCTGCGAGCGCTCGGTCGGCTGCAGCGCCGGTGGTGCGTCTCCCACGGGGCTCCACGGCGCTGCCGCCCCGCTGGGCAGCCCCTCTGGACCGGAAGCGGTGCCATCCACGGCAGTGGCCGTGCAGTGGCCACAGTGGGTCGACGGCGCTCGCCCGCACGGCTGGGCTCCGGGCCCGCCTGCCCGTGCGCCCGGCCCTCCAGTCACCACCCACCAAACCACCCCAACCCAACCCGAAGGCCCAAATCTATCCTCGATTTCCAGTGGGGGGGGGGGGTCGGGGAACATTGAGAAAACACATGGAATCCGTGCCCCCCCATCCCGAAATTCGGGTCAAATTCGGGTCTTCGGGTTGGGTTGGGGTGGTCTGGTAGGTAGTCATCCAGGGAGCCCGCGGGCCCCGCCAGGGGGGCAGGTGGGCGGGCGAAGGGAGTTGTGCACGTGCGCCTATTCTGCAGCGAGCGAAGAGCGGTATAAGGGAATCTTTTTCGCGGTCGGGGGCGCCTGTGCCTGGGCGGCTGGAAAGGTTATACCCCTACGGTGCCACCGTAAGGGTATAAACTTTCCAGTCGCCCAGGGACAGGCGCCCCCGACAGCGAAAAAGTTTAGTTTATACCGTTCTTCGCCCGTTAGATCCTGGCAGGGCCCATCCTTGACCCAGGATCGGTGCAGATGCCTTCCTGGCCAAGGTAAGAGGGCGTACGCACCGATCCCAGGCTCAGGATGGGCCTGGCCAGGATCTGTGTATGTGCACAGTTCTCTTTCCTCTAGGTGGGCAAACCCGCCAGCCCCCACCAGGGGGCGGGCCACCACTGCGGACCACCTTCGCGATCGCGGTCATCAGCGCGCCGAATACCGAATCTGCTGTGCAGCGTGCCCACTCTTGGGCCGCATGCCACGGACTGTGCGTACGCACCTGCACTGACGACTGCGCGCGCGCCTTCACACCGAAGCCAAGGCACCAGAGGAGGCGGAGGAGGAGGTGGAGGGAGGACGAGCAGGAGGCAGACGGGAACACTCTGCACGCTCGCGCATGCTCCT
>CAUYUJ010009324.1:286890-301890 GCA_963575745.1 Prorocentrum cordatum
CATCATCATCATCATCATCATCATCATCATCATCATCATCATCATCATCATCATCACCGTCACCGTCATCGTCATCGTCATCGTCATCGTCATCATCATCATCATCATCATCATCATCATCATCATCATCATCATCATCATCATCATCATCATCATCATCACCGTCACCGTCATCGTCATCGTCATCATCATCATCGTCATCATCATCATCATCATCATCATCGTCATCATCAGCATCGTCATCACCCGTTTCAGCACACTCCTCGTTTCGTGGCCCCATAGGGATATCCACCCAACGTCCCAGTGGCGCAGTCCGCATGGCGGCGCCGCCCGATTGTGGCACACCCCTCACACGTTACGTGGCCCCATAAGGAGCTCCACCTAAGGTCCCACTGGCGCAGTCCGCATGGCGGCGCCGCCCCATCTTGGCACACCCCCCGCACGTTTCGTGGCTCCATGGGGAGCTCACCATAAGTCCCCGTGGCGCAATCCGCATGGCGGCGCCGCCCTATTTTGGCACACCCCTAACACGTGTCGTGGCCCCATGAGAAGCTCCACCTAAGGTCCCAGCGAACCGCACGGCGGCGCCGCACAATTTTGGCACACCCCTCACACGTTTGGTGGCTCCATGGTGAGCTCCACCTGAGGTCCCAGGGGCGCAGTCCGCATGGCGGTGCCGTCCGATTTTTGCACACCCTCATACGTTTCGTGCCTCCATGAGAAGCTCCACCAAAGGTCCCAGTGGCGCAGTTCGCATGGCGGCGCCGCCCGATCTGGGCACACCCTTCACTCGTTTCGTGGCCCCATAGGGAGCTTCACCAAAGGCCCCAGTGGCAGCGCCAGCATGGCGTTCCCGCACCATTTCGGCACATCCCTCACACTTTTTGTGGCCCCATAAAGGGACTCTACACCAGGCCCCAGTAGCAGCGACCGCATGGCAGCCCCGCCCCATTTCGGCACACTCTTCACGCGATTCGTTGCCCCATCTGGATGGAGATCCACCGAAGGCGATACTAACAACGACGGTATTCACAATTGCATATGTTTGTGTCCTTCGCCAGGCTAACTTTTTTTGGGGGGTATTCGTTTAATGATTTCCCCTGCGAATTTTCGGCGAACTGATCTTGAACTTCTACAGCCATTACTTTCAACCTTTTGCCAGAAGGTCCACGTTACAGGCCCAACGGGGCACCTTGGGCCCTCACGACCAGCAACAGCTTCGGGACCAGTCGTGACGTGCCAGGAATCGGACACATCAGCTGGCAACTGACTCGACTTGATGTGCCCCGTTGGTTATATCTCAGTTTCGTTGGGCCACATCTCGCACCATGGCTTCTTTCTGCGTCGTGCGCTGTTTTTCGTCGGCGTTCATGAAGAGGATTGCGCAAAAATGGCGGCCTTCTAAAATGGCGAACCGTTCCTGGCCCCGCTTTGGCGCACCCGGTCGATGGTGCATCGACTGGGTGTCTGAGGCAAAGGTGAGGTCAGTGAACGAACCTAGGCGGCGGCTGACGCGTCCCCCCTCCAGGGGCCCCTTCTGTGGCGGCTTCCCTGGGGCCCCCTCCCCTGGCCCCACCCGGCTCGCCTGCGCCCCCCCGGCCCGCTCCTCCCCGAGAACCACTCCTCCACGTCCTTCCTGCTCGTGGCGCCGCTGGTGAGCCTGAAGCACACCGTGGGGAGGTTCATGACCGCCATGATCCGCGGGTGGCCCACGCCTCGTGCCGCCGTGCCCCGCGGGGCCCCGCGCGAGCCCGGTCAGGATGGGGAAGCCTGTCGCCGGAAGGGGTGCCACGCCGGACGTGCCGCCGGAGGCGGGCATGCATGCGGAACGCTGCCCGGGGAGCACCGCAGGCCTCCACAGGCCCGGACTGCTGCACAACCACGGCGTATCGTCGTCGAGCCGCTGGGGCCTCTCCAGGGCCTCGGAACTCTCTCAGAAGACAGTGCCTGCACGGAAAGCTGGTCCTGGGTGAAGCCCCACGGCCAAAAATGTGTTTTTCTGAAGGACCCTTTTCTCTTTCCATGGAAAGCTTGAGTCAACACAGCAGGATAGGATGGAAGATTCTGATGATGATGATGCTGGTTGTGCTGATGATGAGAACGAGGATGATGATGATGCTGCTGATAATGATGCTGATGCTGATGATACTGATGATGATGATGACGATGGCGATGATGGCGATGATGGCGATGATGATGATTCTGATGATGATGACGATGCTGATGCTGCTACTGCTGATGATGATGAGCATCATTTTGAGGATGGTGATGACGATGACGACGGCGACTGCGGCGACAACGATGATGATGCTGCTGATGCTGATGCTGATGCTAATGATGATGCTGGTTCTGTCGATGATGGTGATGATTACGAATTACGACCTTGAAACTGGTGACGATAAATTATGTTGATGACGATGACGATGACGATGATGATGAAGACGACGACGGCGATACTGATAACGATGACGATGTCGATTTCTATGCTGATGCTGATGACGATGCTAGTGCTGATGATGATGCTGATGCTGATTATCATCATGAGCACGATCGTGATCGTGACGATTCTGATTATGATGATGATGACGATGATGCTGATTACGATGATGATCCCGATTCGGGTAATGATGATGCTGATGATGATGGTGATTGTTATGGTGATAGTTATGGTGATGATACAAATGACGACGATGCCGATGGCGAAGATGATTTTGATGTTTCTGATTCTGATTATGCTGCTGCTGATGATGATGTTGATGCTGCGGCTGAGAACGATGATGATGCTGTTGCTGCTGATGCTGATGCTGAAGATGATGTTGATGATGCTGATGATGCTTATGCTGCTGCTGCTGATGATGATGATGATGACCGCGATGACGACCACGACGAGGATGATGATGATGATGATGATGATGATGATGACGAGTATGCTGATTCTGATGATGCTGATGGTGGTGATGATGCTGATTATGATGATGCTGATGCTGATGCTGATGCTGATGCTGATCATGATGGCTGCTGTTGCTGCTGTTGCTGCTGCTGCTGCTGATGATGGTGGTGGTGGTGGTGGTGAGTGTGATGGTGACGATGATGTTGATGTTGAGGGTGATGTTTATTGCGATGTTGATCGTGGTGGTGATGGTGGTGATGATGACGCCGATAAGCAGGGGTGGGACAGGCGACGACGCGCGGGGGCGGCCGAGCGTGAGTTGCTGCCTTGGGTGCGGCGTGACGATCCAGAACCCCAACTGGGTGCTGGTGGTGTGCCTGTGCAACGGCGTGGGCGAGCTCCTTCTTCAGGAGCGGCCGCACAGGGGCCTCTCGAAGGAGGAGCACCTGCATGAGCACTGTCGAAGTTGCGGCGGGCCGCTGGGATTTCTTGGGTCTGCCCTGGACCCCCCCCCGGTTTTCGCCCCCAGCGCCGCCCCTGGCGGGCTCCGCGCGCCAGCGAGGGGGTTTCAGCGCCGACCCAAGACATCAGCGCGGACTTCTTGCAAGCTTACGTACGGTGGAGGCCCATGCCAAGAAGCACCCTGTTTGCCTCCAGGGTGCCCTGGATTTCTCGGGTTTCGATGGTTTTGCCGTGGAAGGCGTGACGTGCCCACACCAAAAATCAAGATGGGGTCTCAGGTTTCGGTTTCTTGAGAAAGGTTTCTTGTGGATTGGCTTTCACTGTACGCATGCAGATGTAGATTTTTTTGGGTTCTAGTCTCGGGACGTCCACGCTGCTCTCTTTCCCCTCATCGGCCCGGGCCTTCTCCTCTGCTTGCGCCTTCTCCTCCTCCTCCTTCTTCGCCCCCCTCTCGTACTCCCCTCCTCTTTCTCCTCCTTCCCACCCCCTTTTTTGTTTTTTTGTTTTTTTGTTTTTATTATGTTGCTTCGCTCAGTCCGCCGCCCCATGTTGTAGCATCGTTGGCACTCGTGGTGCCATTTTGGAGGCCTCGTGGGGCCTCGAGCTTCTTGGGGCTTCTCGGTGGGGGGGTCTTGGGGGCCTTCCGGAAAGTCTAGGGGGGGCCTTCCGGGGGAAGGGTTCGAAATCTCCATTCGGTTTCCCCCCCTTGGGCCTCCACTGGGGGGGGTCCCTGGAACCCTTCCTGTTGGGCTCTCCTGCATGCCTTGTGGAGCGCGCTCCTGCAGCGCCCTCTGGGTGCCGCGCAGGCCGCGCCTCGACCGAATAGCCATCTCCGATCCGAGGTCCGGCGCGCTCCTGGCGAGCTGAGTCCTGGGGTACGGCCCAGCCCGCAGGGTAAGGAGGAGCGAGTTTCCGGGGCTACGTTTGTCAGTACTCCGGATTTCGTAATAAAGGGAGGGGGGTCTCATTTCGGGGGGGGGTCTCTTCCAGGCCATCTTGGAGGGCCCTGGGGGGTCTGGGGACGATGTTTTGGAGGGTTCTCCCACGGGGGGGGGTCTGAAATGGCTTGTCTTGGAGGGTCCAGACCCCCTCCCTTTTATTACGAAATCTGGAGTAAGGAGGAGCGAGTTTCCGGGGCTGCGTTTGTCAGTACCGTTCAACCGATCCCCATCCCCATCCCCATCCCCATCCCCTCCGAGGCCCCCCACCAAATTGCCCCCCCAGTTGGGGATGCACCCTTCGAAACCCGAAGGGAACGGCCTACATCCCCATCAAGGGGGGTAAATCGGCCAGAGGGGCCCAGGCCACGCCGCTGGGGATGGGGATCTGTTAAACGATACTCAGTTTGCATCCTCCACCTTCGGCCCATTTTTGGCCGCTTTCGCTGGCCGCGCCCCGCTTGCAAAGTGCCGACATGGCATCCCAGGGCCCTTGCATCCTTACGGTGGGACCGAGGTATAAGATGGTTCGTGGAGGGTACCCTAGTGTTCTTCGTTTCTTTTGGATGCTCTTGTGCATCCCGGGGCAGGGTATACCCTCGAACGTTCTTCAGTTCGGGCCGGCGCAGGTTCTCATGCTCTTGGAGGATCTTCTTCTGTCCCAGGTCCGGCTGCATGTTTTATCTGGGGATCCCCAGGAGCTGCGCCCCGCGCGCGACCTGGTAGTATATACACAAAGACGTTGGAGCAGCTTCTTGCCAGAGCTCTTGGCACGCCTTTCGGCCCCTGGGGCCGGCGACTTGGCCCCCCCCCTTCGAGATTTTGGAGCCTCGGGCAGGCTAGTCGCCCACGAGTGATGCCCTCGCACCCCACCAGCCCGGCCACAAGCCAAGGGGAGGGGGAGGAAAACCAACCAGGGAGGTGGGCAGAGTGAAGTAGGGAACCTCCGAGCAGACGGCGGGAAGGAGGTTCCGCAGGGAAGACGTAGGTGAGGCTGCCTCTTCTCCATTCTCTTCCTACGAGGGAATTCAGGGCGCCTCCCTTCTTCTGTCGCAGTCAGCCCGCATAAAGGATGTGCGACTTTACAAGGTTACCCTTGAAGCTGTCAGCATGGCTCTCCAAGGCCTTCCATCATTCCCGTGCGTCCTCATCATGCGGGTTGACTGTACGCTTCGGGGAACGAGGACTTGCATAAACATAACAACTCGGAGGTCCGCGCGGATTTCTCGGATCGGCGCTGGACCCCCCTCCCTGGCGCGCGGAGCGCGCCAGGAGCGGCGCCAGAGGCGCCGCCAAGGGGGTTCCAGCGCCGATCCGAGAAATCTGCGCGGACGTCCGAGCTGTTATGTTTATGTCGTTGCTTGTTGCCCTAGCATCAATCTCAGGAGGGAAGAACACACACAGACACAATGAATCGTCGATTCCCCCGAAAACATGGGAAACTATGGGAAGTGGGGGGGAAGACGAAAACCCAGAAAATATGGGAAAATATGGGAAATCTGGTTATTTGTGTGTATTTATTTGTGTGTTCCAAGGCCCCATCATAATCGGCGGGGACGGACTCAAAGTCAAGCAGCGAGGCCTGGACCCAGCGGGCCCGACTGGCTGATGCCGCGGCCCGCAGCGGCAGCACAGGCGCCACGGCCGGCGCCCTGCGCGCCCGGTGCGGCCGAGCCAGAGTTCGACCTGCGTGTTCGCAAGCGCTTAGGGTCCGGCTTTCCGGCAACCCGCTCGATGCATCCCCCGAATCTTGGTGGTTTCCAAACCAGGTGGTGAGACATCCGGTGGTGACCCCGATTCCCCCAAAAAATAATTTTGGGTCACCACCGGGTTTGGGGACACGCGGTCGCCACGAGGTTTTGCGTTTCCTGGGCCAGCCAGCGCTCGAGAAACATTACCCAAATCGCTCGAAAACTCACCACTGGGTGTTCTCACCACCACGTTTGGGGACCACCAAAAATCTGGCCGCGAGCGGGGAAGCGTCCCACAGTCAAAGTTCATGGTAAGGACGCGCGGATGTCCCAGGGTGCCCGTGCGTCCTCGCCTCCGCGCCCGGTCCATGGCGGCTTTCACGGGCCGGCCCGCCGGGGTGTGGGCAGCCCGCCGCCCACAAAGTGCCAACTTCGGCGTCCAAGGCCCTTGCCTTGCGTCCTTACCGCCCGTCCTTCCTACAGATTCCAAACATACCCCCTGGCGGCTTCCCCGTGGGGTGCCCGAGTGCCTCGCCTGCTGCCTCGCGGTGAGCATCCCGCCACCAGAAGGAGGGCGTTTCGGGGGCCGAGGCACGCACACCGCCCGAGACATCCCCACCGCGAGCGGGGCAGTGCCCTGCCCCCTGCCAGCCCCCCCGTGGGGTGCCCGAGTTTGCACGCCTGCTGGAGCGCGGTGGGCATCGGGCCACCACGAGGAAGACGTCTGCGGGGGGGTCGAAGCTTTTTTGATTCGCGGGTCGAGAGCGCACCTCTTCCGGTCGAAGCTAAGCGGGCCGCGCGAAGCTTGAATTAACGGGGGGGTCGAAACAAGCAACCCGCTTAATACATCCCCACATGCTGCCCGTGAACCCCCTGGCGGCCTTCCCTTGGGGTGCCCAAAATGCCACGCCTGCTGGATCGCGGCGGGCATGGGACCACTGACACGAAAAAGTCTGGGGAGCCAACACAAGCGAACCGCTCGAGACGTCCCCCGCGAACGGGGGAGTGTCCTATCCCCCGGCGGCTCCCCGCTGGGGTGCTGGAAACAGAGCCTCGCCCGAGACATCCTCACAATCTGCGCATCTGAGTGCGAGGGAGTCTGACTGAGAGTGGGTCTGTGTGAGAAAGGGTATGTGGGTCTGATTGTGAGTGAGTCAGAGCGTGTGTGAGTCTCGGTGGCAGTTCGTCCGTACATGAGGAGGTCTGAGTATAAGTGAGTCTGAGTATTAGTGGGTCTGAATATTAGTGAGTCTTTGTATGAGTGAGTGTGGGTATGAGTTAATTGAGTGTGATGACAACCGAATGGAGAGGAAAGACGAGGAGGAGAGGAAAGGTGATGGGACGGAGGATGAGGAAGAGAAAAGATATCATACATGAGTAAGTGTGAGACTGATCAAGTCAGAGTGTAACATTGAGTAAGGTTGTATATGTTTACTAACCGATCTTATGGTACTCGATCAAAGGGCGGGTCAGTGTGAGGCGGAGGCGTCCCAGTAATGACAACACTCCCATATTAGTCGGTGATGAGCAGTTTTGAGGGGGCTATGATTTGAGGGCCGTTTCTCAGATCTAGGACAGAGAACCCACTGGTGGCCGAGGCTCGCCGTGGCCATAAAAGAAAACCTTTCGTTTCTTATCCAGCGCCTGTAAGGGTAGCGCGATGACTGTACCTCCTCCCTCCTCCCCCGTCTTCGTCATCTTGCGTAGCCGTGCTCATCCTTTCTTCGACAGGCTGTCGGGCCTCCTTGGCCCGTACCGTCAGGCGCGCGCGGACGAGCCCGCCCGCGTGCCAGCAACAACAGCAAACGACCGCGGCGAAGCCGACGTGTAGCAGCACGGCGACGGAGAATGCGTCGAGAACTCCTGCAGCGGCGGCAGAGACTGCGACCTCCTCCCTCTGTTCCTGCCACCCGTTATCGCACGAACTCCGAGTTTCTTCATAAGCGTCGGGGGGCGGCGTCACCCCCGCCGGCAGACCCATGCCGACCCCCGTCGCGGGCAGCCACCGCGCGCCGAAGGCGCTCCGACCCCCGTCGCGGCGCGACGCCGTGGCGAGGTTGGCCCCCGTCGGGGGGGTACCCTCCCACGTTCAGTAGGAAACCCTGAGCAGCCGTGCTTCTCTTCCTCCTCCTCTCGCCCCTGGCATCGCTCGGACGTGTGAATTTTTCCTTCGGCGAGGACCATCGAGGAGCATCCTTGATCATTTCGCGAAAAATCACGCACGAAACCGAACAAAACACAGGGAATGGACGTCCGAGCGATGGCGAGCGCCTCCTCCCGCGCGCTCCCGCTGTGCCTCCTGCTCCGCCCGGCACGCCCCGAGGCTACCATGCCGACGAGGGACGCGGTGCTGTACAGGCGCTTCTGGCGAGCCAAGACCACAGGGGGTGGCGAGGGGGGGAGGGAAAGGAGGAGGTCTCTCTCTCTCTCTCTCGATCTCTTTCTCGCTCCATCGTTCGCTCTCCGGGTTCTCTCTCTCTCTCTCTCTCTCTCCCTATTTTTGTCTCTCTGCTTGTGAAAGGTGGGGGGAGTATGAGGAGGGGCAGGAGGAGGAGGAGGATGAGGAGGAGGAGGAGGAATAGGTGGAGGAGGAGGAGGAGGATAATGAGAAGAGGGAGGAGAAGGAGGACCATAGTAGAGCCACGATGCATAAACCATGCTGCAATACACCCTCCCGTCCCAAGTCCCCCCCTCATAAGTCCCCACATGTACTCTGTTGCACTGCGCGATGCCCTCCACCCCTGAAGGACGGGCGCCAGGTGTGTTTGCAATTTAGACGAGAGCGTGTCCAGCGATAGCCTGTTTTGAGGATGATATGCCATCCACCCGTGTAAGGGTCACGACTGTTCGAAGTTTTGACCATCGGGCTTGCGGAAGTCTCAAAGAAGACCCCATTTGTAATGGAGCAGCCCGCCGTTCGTGTCTTTTTGCACGATGTGTAATTTCGCTTCATCGAGTTCGAGGAATTTTGATGCGAGTGCCAGATTTCGAAAATGAGCCAGCCCTCCATCCTTCTAGTTGGCAGAAGCTGTTAATGCGATGAATGTGCGGCGCGAAAGCGATACCTTCATTTGGGAAGTGACTGGTCCTTCATCCGTGTAATTGTTGGTGCTGTTACGATGAGTGTGTGCGGCGCACTCGACGAACACAACATTTATATAACCACCTTCCCTCCATCTCCATCCGTGTGACTCTTGGAGGGTGTTTAGCTTCATGAACTAAAAGGATGTCTCAAGCGAAACGCTCGCCCTGGCGTACGCGCACGCTTCGTGGTGCGATAGGGGGAAGTTATCAGAAGGAAGATTGAGGAGGAGTCGGAGGGATGGTGATGAGGGCAGCTGGATGAGGAGGAGGAGGAGGTGGAGGAGGAGAAGGAGGAGTGGCAGGAGGAGGAGGAGGCGGAGGAGTAGGAGGAGTAGGAGGGAAGAGAGGTGGGAGAGGGGGACATTCCATCGAAGCCGCCCAGAAAAGGCTGCTGTTCCGGCCGTTTCTCAGTGACGGGGAGGCCCCTGAGCAGCAGCTGCAGAACTCCCGCAACCGGGCGCTGCGGATGAACACGGCGAGCCGCCGAACGGCTCAGCGTGGCGCGTCGATGAGGTCCACGGCCAGGGGTCGGAGCTTAGGTCCCTCCCTTCTGTGTTCTGCTTCTCCTCCTCCTTTTCCCAGTGCTTCTTAATCCTAACGCAATTCTTGACGCTCGGCGACTCATTCCAATGGCCAGCACGTCTTCACCTGGACAAAGACTTGCCCATCGTGGTCCGCGTCTTCCTGTGCGGGTTGTGACTTGGCCGCTCGAATAAAGTGACATTTTGTCCTGTGCACGTGCCCGAGCTTGCAGTGCGCCGGTCAGTTCAGCTTCACTCAGCCAGCAGCTGCCGTCTGAGTGGGCCGGCCGGCCTGCGCCTGTCCTAGCTAATTTGCCTAGTTCGCGTCCCGGACTTTGCTTTCGCCGCCTGACCGTCGTCTGGTGGCCGCGACCGAAAAAGTATCCCCACCAGCCCATCCAGAAACGATGCCCATGAGAGCTGACGGGGGGAGCGAGGAAGAGTCACGCATAGTCAAACAGGATTTTGGCTTCTTGGAGGTCTCCTGGTGTGGCTCCGTGGCCATCTCGGGCCGTCTTGGAGCGGTCTTGGGGCCTCTTGGAGCATCTTGGGAGCCTTCTTGAGCCAGCTTGGGCTATCTTGAGCCATCTTGCAGGTCATCTTGGGCTCTGTGAGGCCGCTCGGGGCCCTCTTGGGGGCCTTCGGGGGCCTCTTGGAGCCCTCGTGGGGCCTCTTGGGGCGCTCGCGAGACCCTCTTGAGGGCCTCTTGGGGCCATCTTGGAGGCGGTCGGTCAAAAGAGGGGGGTACTCGATGTGCGTCCCCCTCTCGGGGGCCACGATCCTCGTGAGGGGTGTCAAACATTGGCCCTCCCACTGGCCGAAAAAGGAACCTCCGACACCTCGCGACACCTCCCCAAAAACCCCAGGGAGGGGAGGGGGAGGGTTTCCCTCCCTGAAAGGAAGAGGGGTTGTGGAAGGAACAAGAGATCACCCTTAGACCACCTGTCGCCCCAAGGACTAGTGGGACCCAAGGCGTTCCCAGATTGAATGACCAGTCGTGACTGGAGTGCCGACTTTCAAGTTTCGCGAGAGGAATTGCCCTCATCTATGCGCACAGCGGTCACTTGTCATCAGATTGCAGATGCAGACTCGATGAGATGCTGAGTACCACCAGCATCACCTCCGGGTGCAGTGCGGCTGCCTTCCATTGTATGATTTCAGTTGGCACAAGTCGTGTGCTCCACCGGTGCCTTGGTTTTGCGAGTGAGCCACAACGTGGCGCCATGTGTGCTCTTATCATATACCTTTCTATCCTATCCTCCTCTTCTTGCCCCAGAGATCTAAAAGCGGCATTCAGATAATATCTCGGAGGTCCGCGCGGACTTCTTGGATCTGCGCTGTGGCCCCCCTGGCGGCGCTTTCGGCGCCGCCCCTTGCGTGCTGCGCGCGCCAGGGAGGGGGGTCCAGCGAGCATCCGAGAAGTTCGCGCCGGCGACCTCGGATATTTCATGTTCATGCAGTTTTTTGTTCCTGTATTGCCGCCGTCCCTGTCTCCCCCCCTCTCGCATGCTCGTGCGCCCGCGCTGGACAGCTCGCCACACAGACCGCAGACTGATGAACATTGGTGCGAGTCGTGCGATGGAGGAAGAAACTCTTCGTCTTCGCAGATGGAGCGCCACTCCTGTCGAGCTCCCTCAGGACGAGGGGTGAAATCCTGTAGGCGCTTGCTCTCAGCCTCTCCACAGGCATTTGTGCAGTCAAACGCTGAAATAAGGACCAGTTTGGGTTCGGAAACGGTTTGCTGTTCCTCAGGGTTTGTTGTTCCTCAGGGTCTTTTCGTTGTCATTCCCTAGCGCTCATCGTGCACCCAGGCGCCTTGTGGGCAAAGAGGGACTTCCTGATCGATCATACCTGCTACCCGAGACGAGATTCCCTGGTTGGGCGAAAACTGTGGATCGCCACGAGGTACTAGCTCTTCATAGTCGTATTTACGTTCATGGCCATTATTCTTGCCCAGTCGTATCGTACTGCCGAATGTTGCAGGATATCGTAGGCACCAATGGCATTTAGACAGGATTGAATATTGAACGGAAGTCATCTCGACCAGATTTCGTAGTTCAACTATTGCTGCCGACGAAGCTTCGCCCAGTATGCGCCGTTGGGCCGATTCTGACGCATGCCAGAAACATGCGGATGGGGGATTTCCATCATTTGACGTGCGCGTTGTCTCCAGGCTCCCGCGTACAGTTCGGCTACGGTACTAGCCTAGGATTCAGCGTGGCGACCTTTCGAGAATCACTCGGAAGGCCGTAGGACGCGGCAGTCCAAGGGAAATGGACACC
The DNA here is from genome assembly GCA_963575745.1 of Prorocentrum cordatum. Taxonomy (NCBI): domain Eukaryota; class Dinophyceae; order Prorocentrales; family Prorocentraceae; genus Prorocentrum; species Prorocentrum cordatum. Next base: position 298,759 of record CAUYUJ010009324.1, read on the forward strand.
TTCTTTTGCAGGCTCGAGGCGGCCGCTTTGAGCGGGCTGTCTTGGATCCGTGTTCGGGCGGTCTTGTCGGGCGGGGCTGGGACATGGATAACATCGTTCCAGAGCGTTCTCGAACTCTCTCAGAGCGTTCCGGAAAGCTTTGAGAAGGCTGCCCTGGTTTCTTTTTATATTGGTCCATTTTTGAGCCTTCTTGGGGGGTCTGTGGTGCCGCTTGGGGGCATCTGAAACTCAGCGGGGGGAGTCTTGAGGGCATCTTTGGCCTCAAGGATGACGGGCATCAAGAGAAGTCAAAACGACCTATGGCTTCTTCATGTGTTTGGGGTCGCCTGGAGTGTTCTTGAGCGCCTTCTGGGGCTTCTCGGGCGCCACTTGGGTGCAGTTTGTTGCCTTGTGGTCTCGTCTTTGGGGCTGCTGGTGCTTCTTGAGGTAATCTCTTGGCCCTTCTTGGCGGCCCTGACCTTCCTGGTCCGTCTTGGGAGCCATCTTGGGCACCTTGGAGTTGAGCATCGTCGGAGGCGTCGGGATGGTCGTGGAGTCCCAGGATGGGGGCTGGTGTCAGCGTCGGGGCGCAAGGCGGGGAGGACTTTTGGGAGAGTGCAACTGCCCAGAGCAGTCTCAGCGTGTTAGGGGGCACAGTCAGTCAGTCAGTCAGTTAGCCGTGCGTCCAGTAGGACGCGTTGGCACACGCCTGAGACACGCCAAACACGCGCCTGAACAGCCGTGCGACACGCCAAACACGTGCAAAGGACGATTGTGGTCAGACCTGAGACACGCCAAACACGTGCGGAAGCAGGCGGGCGACACGCCAAACACGTGCAGGTGCAGCGCAGACGCGCCAAACGCGCGCGGGGAGGAAGGGGGAAGAGGGAGGTGATTACGATGACAAAGAACGTTCACAAGATTACAAAGAACAAGACAAGAACGTAACATGATTATGATGACAAGACAAAGAACGTCATTGTGATTACGATGACGATTACGAGGGGGAAGAGGGAGGTGATTCACAAAGATCGCGTTCGTTCCAAGACGTCTTTGGCCCACTGCTGTCGTGTTGGGGGTCACGGTGCCAGACAACCTCTGTGCCGCTGGCACTGCGTCTGCTCTTCTTGACAGCCGCCGCTTGCGCCTCCAGAGAGGGCCCTCGCTGCGAGCCTCGTGCCAAACTCGTCCAGTCATCGCGCAGCCAGTTCTGTCATCGTCCAAGTCTCACCCATGTCAGGATTAAACTCCTTGGAGGTTGAAATCAGCATCGGCGCTAGTACATTTATCTGTCATCACGTACAGGCCCAGTCTAACATATTCCCGCCCGCTGAATCTGGCTTAATCGGGCTTAATCCGGTTGACTCTTGGGCTTGATCCGCGTTGATCCGACTCGACAGCTTTTTGTTCGTGATCTGTTGATCCGACTCGACCGACTTTCCCGACTGAGTTGCCTCCAAACCCATGATCTGTTCTGCGCGCTCGCGAATCCTTTCCACACGTATCTGGTGCGTGCGTCGTGGATCTCGACTACCTCACGCTGTCTGGGCGCCCGAGGCAACACTGCCGTGACCTCCTGCCATCCTGGACCTCACGGGGAGGCAGGACGACGGACGAGCCGACGAGGGGGCCGGGTGGAGCCCGGTGCGGACGATCACGGGCAGGGCGGAAGTTCCGGAAGCCCGCGGCACAAGACGGGCGGAGCTCCCTTCCTCCCGCTGCCCTGGTCGGCAGGCCGCATTTGGGGTCGCCCGCCGGGCAGTCTCCAGCGAGTTTGGAGCGTTGTCGCACCGCCTGCCTGAGTCTGAGTCGGAGCTTGATCTTCTCAACCCTGGTCCTCCCCCTCCTGCGCAGAGAGTCAAGATACAAGACAGGCGATGTTCGAGACCATGAGCGAGATCGCGACTTCCTTAGCCTCGGAGCCTACCCCAGCAGCAGCTCGTCCTCCTTTCTTCGGGTCCCCTTTGCCAACGTGTGACTCCTGTTGCTCTTCCCTTCCCCAACCAGAGGAGGAGGACGATAATGAGAGGAGGAGGAGGAGGAGGAGGAGGAGGAGGAGGAGGAGAGGAGGAGGAGGAGGAGGAGGAGGAGGAGGAGGAGGAGGAGGAGGAGGAGGAGGAGGAGGAGGAGGAGGAGGAGGAGGAGGAGGAGGAGGAGAGGAGGAGGAGGAGGAGGAGGAGGAGGAGGAGGAGGAGGAGGAAGGAGGAGGAGGAGGAGGAGGAGGAGGAGGAGGAGGAGGAGGAGGAGGAGGAGGAGGAGGAGGAGGAGGAGGAGGAGGAGGAGGAGGAGGAGGAGGAGGAGGAGGAGGAGGAGGAGGAGGAGGAGGAGGAGGAGGAGGAGGAGGAGGAGAGGAGGAGGAGGAGGAGGAGGAGGAGGAGGAGGAGGAGAGGAGGAGGAGGAGAGGAGGAGGAGGAGGAGGAGGAGGAGGGAGGAGGAGGAGGAGGAGGAGGAGGAGGAGGAGGAGGAGGAGGAGGAGGAGGAGGAGGAGGAGGAGGAGGAGGAGGAGGAGGAGGAGAGGGAGGAGGAGGAGGAGGAGGAGGAGGAGGCTCGGGGGCTCGAGGCCGATGCGCGCAAGTCCAGGACGAGCGGGCAGGCCGAAGGAGAGGGAGTGCACAGCCCAGGCTACCAGCCAGAGCAGGCACCTCTCCAGCCAGAGTGGCAGGAGGACGAGATTGGATGGGGGGCCAATCTTTTGTCGGGCTACCAAGCGGCTTGCTGAGGCGTCACACGGTAGCCCCCGACATGGCTCCCCCCCCCAAACAACAGGAGGCAACACGAGTTGCAACCAGTCCGACGACCCCGAATCCTCTTCGGCAGCTGCCTCATCCCCTCGGGACGCGTCGGCAGCACGAGCGGGGGCCAAAAGGCCGTGTGGAACTGCTGCCGCAGCTTTGGCAGCAGGGGCCGCGGGAGCGGCGGCCTGGGAGGCTCTGAGGGGTTGCAGAGGCCTTCCAGTTCTGGGATGCAGGCTTCTCGAAGCATAGTTAATCTTCAAGGCCTGGCTCGCTCGAGTGCTGGTGTGGACACTGCGCCCGTTGCATCGGAGGCCAAGTCCACGCTCGACACCGTCAGGCACGATAGCATGCGCACTACACAGGGAGCAACAAATCACTCGGCCTTCACGCTCAACGGCATGGCCTGGCTCCATCCAAA